>VWYH01000714.1:160623-226378 GCA_013399365.1 Pampusana beccarii | reverse complement strand
GGTGTGCAAGGGTATGATGGTGTGCAAGGGTATGGCGGTGTGCAAGGCTATCACACTGTGCAAGGGTATGACTGTGTGCAAGGGTATGGCGGTGTGCAAGGCTATCACACTGTGCAAGGGTATGACTGTGTGCAAGGGTATGGCAGTGTGCAAGGGTATGATGGTGTGCAAGGGTACAACTGTGTGCAAGGGTATGGTGGTGTGCAAGGGTATGGCGGTGTGCAAGGGCACAGGGGCACACACAGGCATGCGGTGTGCACAGGGCACAAGAGTGTGCAAGGGCCCAGGGATGTGTAAGGACATGGGGATGTGCAAGGGCACAGGGACGTGCAAGGACACAGGGATGTGCAAAGGGAGGGGGACACGCAAAGGGACGGGGACATGCAAGGACATGGGGATGTGCAGGGGCACAGGGACGTGCAAAGGGACGAGGACATGCAAAGGGACAGGGACATGCAAAGGGACAAGGACATGCAAAGGGATGGGGACATGCAAAGGGACGGGGACATGCAAGGACATGGGGATGTGCAAGGGCACGGGGACATGCATGCAAAGACACAGGGACATGCAAAGGGACAGGACAAGTAAGGTGTCCCCATCACACCCACCCGTGTCCCCCAGGAGCTGCCTGGCCGCCCGTGACCCCTACTGCGTGTGGCTGCCCCCCAGGGGCTGTGTCCCCTTCTCCGAGGACCTCCCGTAAGTGTCCCCAACCCGCGGTGGCCCTCGCTGGGGGTTCCCGCTGCACCCACATCTCCTGGGTCCCCTCCTCGCGGGGTGGGGACACTGGGGACAGTGGGTGACACCCCCGCTGTGTGCCCAGGAGCGGCTTCGAGCAAGACGTGGAGGGGTCCCCTGGGACCACCGGGACCTGCCAAGGTGATGGGGGGACATGGGTGACACTGGGGGGCATGGGGAATATTGGGGGACATAGAGGGTCACCAGGGAAACTTCTGGAGACACGAGGTCATTGGGGGATGGAGGTGGCACCAGGGTGACATTTGGGGGCCCTGGGACATGTGGGTGACGCTGGAGGATGTGGAGGACAACAGGGGACACCGGTGGCCTCGGGGGGACGTGGGTGGCCTGGCCTGACCCCCTTTGCTCTCACAGACACACCTGCTGCAGGGGACAGTGACGGGGACGTGGCCCATGGTCAGTGACACCCGCCTGTCCCCCATGGTCACCTGCTGGGAGGGAGCCTGGGGACCAGGGAGGGACATGGGACCCCAGGGGTGGGAGAGGAACCCTGGGGACCAGAGGGATCCTGGGGACAGGGAAGGGACCCTGGGGACCAAGAGAGATCCTGGGGACAGGAGAGGGACCCTGGGGACCAGGGAGGGACATGGGACCCCAGGGGTGGGAGGGGGACCTTGGGGACCAAGAGGGATCTTGGGGACAGGGGAAGGACCTCAGCGATGGGAGAGGGACCCCAGGGATGGGTAAGGGGATCCCAGGAGTGGGAGAGGGACCCCATGGACCAAGAGGGATCCTGGGGACAGGAGAGGGACCCTGGGGACCAGGGAGGGACATGGGACCCCAGGGATGGGAGAGGGACCCCAGAGACCACAAGGGAGAGCATGGGTGGTAGAGGGACCCCAGGGACAAGAGGGGGACCCTGGGGACCAGGGGGGACCCCAGGGATGGGCGAGGGGACCCCAGGGGTGGCAGAGGGACCCCGGTGTGCACGGGGGGTCCCCGGTGTGCACGGGGGGGCTGACGGGTGCCCGTTCCCGCAGGGGTGCGTGGGGCCGGGCCGGCGGCCCCGGTGACGGTGGCGGTGCCGGTGCTCGTGGGCTGCGTGCTGGGCGCCTTCGCCCTGGGCGCCCTGGTCACCGGGCTATTGGCCACCTGCTGCCACCGGCCCGCTGTCCCCAAGGGTCCCCCGCAGCCGCCCGCGTCCCCGCAGCCCCCCGCCCCCCGCCTCTACCCATCACTGCCACCCCAGGGGGACCCCGGGGGGCTGCGGGACCCCCCCGAGCTGCCCACCCCCGAGGTCACCCCACCGCAGCGGGTGACAGAGCCCCGGCGCGGCCACATCACCCGGCTGGGGTGCCCGGAGCCCCCCGGTCCAGGACCCCCCCAAAAGGCGGCACTGGAGGAGCTGCTGCAGCGGCTGCACGGCCCGGGGGGGTCGGGCTGGCCGGTCACCCCCCCGGCCACCAACCGGGTGCAGCCGGGAGCCTCGTTCTCCGGTCACCCCCCGGCACCCCTATGTGGGACCCTGCGGCGCTTGGACGTGCCCCCCGACAGCCCCCCCCCGCCCCGGCGGCCCCTGGCCCTGAGCCTGTCGCTTGGGGGGGCCCCCGCCAGGCCCCCTGGCCTGGGACGGGGCCTGACCCGCATGCACTCGCTGGGGACACCGGGGGGGACGCCCTGGGGCCCCCACCCCCTGGAACGCTCCTTGTCCATGAAGCCCCCGGTGCTGCCCAAGCCCCCCCTGGTGCCAGGGGCCCCCGGGCGGCCCTGAGATCCCCCTGGGGACACGGGGACAGCCCGGTCACCGATGCGCGTGGGACACCCCTGCAGCTCTGGGTGACGGGGTCCCCGTGTCCCCAGCTCCGCGCTCTGAGCCAAGAGGGGCCCCGTATCCCCAGGATGGCCCCACCAGAGTGACAAGTGTCCCCACACTGGTCCCCACTAGGGTGACAAAGGTCCCTGCGTCCCCACTGTGGTAACATGGGTCCCCATGTCCCCAAGCTGCCCCATCTCCTCCCATGGGTGACGACAGTCCCTCATGTCCCCAAGCCACCCCATCTCCAGGGTGACAGGATCCCCCCAACCCTGAGCCACCCCCATGTCCCAGCCCGGACTGACGAGTGTCCCCATGTCCCCAACTCCCAGGGCTTCTTCTTTTTTTTTTTTTCGCTCCTTTCTAATTTATTTGCTGCTTTGGAGGTTGTTGGGGACACCAGGGAGGGCAGGGGACACCCACAACCCCCTGGGGACACCAGGGAGGGGACACGGTGGCTTCTCTGCGTCAGAGCTGGGTTTGTCCTACCATGTAGGACCAGGCTCGGCCCCATGATTAAAGACGTGGTGGCTCTGGCACTGGTGACCTCCTGGCTCTGTTTGGGGACAAGCGCTGGAGGGGACAAGGTTGGAGAGCATGGTGCCACCAGACCTGTGTGGTGGCCCTGGGGTGGCACATGAGACACCAGGGGACACAAAAGGGCTGACACTGGGGGTATAAGAAAGCTGCTGAGGTCGCGGTGTTTTATTGAGGAAAATAGCACAAAATACGTATAAACGGTGAAATTTCCCCATTTCAAAACATTTCCCTTGAGCGGCAAATGGGGCCTGAGCGCTCTGTCCCTCGTCACCGCGCTAACGGGGTCCGTGACAGACCTGCCACCGCAAAGCGGCAATTTATTCAATGATAAATCCCCTGGCATAGGGGAAAACAACCTGAGAAAGGCGAGATTAAGGAAATAAGCAGATTTGGCACCGAGAAGCACCCCGGGGATTGCGGGGGGTGACAGCGGCGCGAGAGGGACAAACCGTGGGTGACAAAATCCCCAACGTGGCACAGCCCGGACTCCCGTGGGAGGTTATTTACCCGACCAAAAATCTGCTGGTCTTGGCTTAAAAAACCCCCTCCGAGTGCTGGATGGAACCGGGTTTAAATTCTTCCTAAGCGCGGGGCGGAGATCAAAATTCTCCTCGGTTTTGTTAAGAACCCGCGCGCAAATATTTCCAAAAATAACCCCCGTGTGATCCCCCGCACCACAACACTGTCAGCTTTATTTCTTTCGACTATAAACCACTTACCGGGAACACCACCCACTTTTTATTCTTCTTTTTCCCCCTTTTTTTTCTGAAGGGGAAGTTTGTTTCCCAGCTGAAGGGAGTTTTTGGCCAAACCGACCCTTTTTCAGGGGAAAAAACCGCGCGTGGCGGTGCCGGCCGAGGCACAACACGGTGTTTATGGGGCTACAGCTGGCAAGCTCGTCGCATTTACAAATAATAAGCACAAATTGCAGGCGGAAGCTAAAAGCCAAAGTTGACGGCGTCTTTTCGCATCCGGGTATCAAAACCTGGATTTAATACTGAACCCTACGACGCGGATTTTTAGTTTAAACAGACCTGAATTATCGATGTTCTGGGGAAGAAATAATTAAAAAGGTATCATATACAGCGTGAAATGTACTTTTGCGCGGATGTTTCCCACAAGACTGCTCCGAAATTGGGGTGTTGTGGAGCAAAAGAGCCCCATGGAGCGGCAAAGCCGGAGAACAGAGAAAATCAGGACGGGATTTCCGGTTTTCTGTACTCAGGTCTCTGAAATACCCAAGTATTTCACCAAAACGAGGCAAAGATTTGCACCGTTGAAAAACACGCGAGGTAAAAATCGTCATTCCGAGGCCTCAATAACACAACAAACAGTTGGGAGAGGAACAGAAAGCAGCTCTGGAAAATTCCCAGTACAGTCCTGGCCGCTAAGCCCTGAATCAGCTTTAGGCCCAGCGAGCGCTGCAAATACTCAAGAGAACAAACACATTTTTAAATCTGCAAATACGGGGTTTCATTCGGCAAGAATCCGTCCAAGCAAGGAGGAGAAAGGCACCACGTGAGCTACCAAAGGTGGCTCCACCTCAACAGTTCTCCCTTTGTTTTTCTCCGTCTAAGGCCGGGTTACAAGCCAGGAATTATTTGTAGTAATATGGCAAATAATCGTGAAGAATTAACGGCTTTAGCAAATTGCTTTTCGCTCCCGGAGGCTGTAAAACAAGACGCAACTGATGCAACCTGGCCCGCGTCGTAACGCTGGATGCGCGTTACGGGAGAGCTTCCTAATCCTCTTTTTCTGCACCAACATTAATCCAAATAACCGAGTATCTCGAGGACACGCTAAAGAACTGTGGGTAGCAGAGAAAGCTGATGAATTACATCCCTCCAGGAAACAAAAATTCACTGTACAAGCACTCTGGAGCCCTAGGCAATATAAGTGGAGTTATGGGAGGAAAGGGTGTGTTTAAGCTGGTATTAATGTGAAGTTTTATGTCCGTTTTACTTTGCTAAAGGTAACAGGTTGCGGTTTTTTATTCCCTGAGTAAAAGGCAAAGGAATCGTCTTTGGCTGCTGCAGAGATAGCGGCGACCCGGTTGTTCCTCCTCCTGCAACCTTCAATGACGACATTTGGTTTTAACGCAAAAAACCCCAAAATATTAAAGCACAGTGGCATTTCTGGAGTTAATCTTCTGATTTCAGGTCCTCGTTACCTTGGGAAATAAAGCGCCAAAAAAATAAATAGTCAGCATTTCCTCCCCTCTTCCTTGAATAGAAAGCAAAGTGACAAAGCTCAAGTACCCGGAGCTGGAGGCTCTTGGGATGTCTGCTCGTGGAAAACAATTTGGAAACACAATAAGTCTTAGTGGGGGAAAGAGAATAAAATCCGCTAAACCTCAGGAAACCGAGTCTTCTAGAGTAAACCCAGCAGTTTTTGCGTAAATCAAGAAGTCCTAGTACACAAGAACACCCGTTAAATTAAAAAGCCCCCACGGGGCGGTTATTTGTGACATTTTGTGCGGCACGGATGAGTCAGGATCGCAAAATCTCGGCTGCGAAGCGCAGGAAATCGTGGGGATTTGACCTGTGATGGGGGCTCCGGGAGCCGAAAAGGAAAACGCTCGACCTGAGGAATTGAGGCTGTGGCATCAGCAGCTGGAAATAAGTTGGATTGTTCGCTTCTAGATCCTACGAAAAAATCCTGGCTTTGGGGAAAAGAAATGAATCACGAGGTGAAAGGGTTATAGAAACTTTAACGAGTTTCTAAATCTGAAGTTAAAAGTCAAATGCTACAAACATAGTGTAAAACATCGTAATAATTTTTAAAAATCTAAACGCAAAAAGAGCCCAAACTTTTCCATAAGAAAAACTTAGAAAAGGCTCAAAATATTGGTTGACTACCAAGGTTTTACAGCAAGGTGGGGACAGAAAACATTGAGACAATTGACTACCAAGGTTTTACAGCAAGGTGGGGACAGAAAACATTGAGACAATTTCCTTCTTAAACAAATATTTATCTGTGTTAATATACTGGAGTAAACCTGCGTTCTGGAGCGTTGGGTTGTTTTCTTTATTTTCGTTTCTATATAACTATTAAAGCACATCAAGAGCAAGGTACTGCGATGTCGGGGTCACACAGGGCGGTTAATAAAAATTAAATTACATCTATTGGTAACTTGCTGGTTTCTTAAATTTGAATTGGGATTTAAAAGAAAATAAACCAGCAAGATCAACCCATTGCTTCAAATATTCGTCATCATCTCTTCCTTACCCTGAAAGAAGGCAAAGTCACCTCCACATCTTAAATCTCCTCCAATTTCCTGCCCACTCCGAATATTTTAAATCAGATTTAAAGCAAATATTAAGCTATTTCTGGATCACGTAACAAGAAGAACAGCGAATGTGAACAGAGCTGGGTTCCAAGCGCTCTCGTGTCGTACAGAACGTTGCCACACGTGTAATTACTTGGAACTTCGTACTGGAACTTTCAAAAATCACAAAAGGTCAATAATTTATTAAACTTGGCCGCAGCAATTGACTCGTAACAACAAACAAGTTCTTCCTCAGCTGGGAAAGTCTCCAACGTTACTCCACAGGGCAAAGGTTTTAGTGTGAGTCGATTCACTTTTGCTCAAATTGGCGACAAATATCGCACGATTTTAATGTTGTGGGCATGCGGGTCCTTTCTTATCCCCCTCTCAGGGTCGGGAACAGCAAGACCCCGGTTACTGCACCGGGGTATTGATTTAAATGAGATAAACAAGTCCTCTCGGTTCCAAAAAACAATGTTTCTTCCTCCAATTGACCGTAGTAACTCCTATTCAAAAGCAGACTTCGTAAGAATGGAACAGGAAATTAACTTAACGGGCGCAAACTCAGTGAATAAAACCCACAATTCCTCTTAAAAACAACAAAAAAAAGGAGATCCTGTACCACGTTGCCAGCCAGATAACTAAATTATAAGCACACAAAGGGAAGTTCACCTAAAGTTCCCCTGTCTTAACCCTTGCAACCTGTTTTCTCTTGCTCGTTGGCTCCTGATTTTGTAATTAAAGGACTTGTTTTCACAGAACGACCCTCCCAAAGGGTGGGAAAATACGTGAAAATACCACCAGCCCAGTGACTGTTTGTCACCAGATTTCTTCAGGCCGGTTAATTAATTCCCATTTAAAAGCTTTTTCAAGAATGGAAAACACAGGGAAATTAAGAACAAGAATAATTATTAGCTATTAAGAGCTGAATGAGAGATTTTTGTCCGAATGAAGGCGCAGATGCTGATGCCCTCTTGTGGGAAATGGGGAAAAAATAAAAGAAAATCCTCCAACGTGGCGCAGAGCAGGAGACACCGGCTGGTTTTGCACCGACCAGCTATTACCGCTTCTCAAAGCATCGCGGGGGAAAAACCTGGGTATTTCAGCCCAGCCACACGTGGACAATAATCCACCGAAAAAGGCGATTACGTTGCAGAATAGAGGAGGAGAGGGGGATTTACAAAGCCAGGGCCAAGAGCTCGCCTGGAGCCATGCCCAAGTTTTAAGCCCCCTCTGAGTTCGCCAATATATAGTTTAAAAGTTCTGGCTCGCAAGCAAGAGTTGAACGGTCCCGCTAAGCGAAGAATTACAGCGATTGCAGGGTGAGGCCAAATAGCGTCGCAAAACTCGTATTTAGGGGCCTCCTTGAGACTGAAAAGAAACAGTGGCTTGGGTTTCCCCAAAGAGAGAAAATTAACTTTAAGGGTTATTATGAAAATTGGAGCTACGCACAAAGAATTCACGCTCAGCCTCGATTGGACAGTGTTTTCCCCATTGAAATCAGGCTCGCGGAGCAATGAGGAACGTAATTATTTCCCTCTGACACGTGGGACGGAAGGATGGAGTAAACTACGTACACAACAGACCTGCTCAGTCCGCAGTTTCCCTTACTCAACATTTATATAGAGCAAAACATTCGGCTCCTGCAGCCAGAAAAGAACAAAGCAAATGGTTCCGCAGCCGCTCTGCAGCGCTCGGGACATCGCACGGCCGATAATTCTCATTATTCCTCCAGTGCAGTCAACCAGAGCCAATTTCTCTGGTACCAGCCCTGGAGCTGAGCTCAGGAATTATGCTGGAACCACCGTTATTTGTATCAGCTCCAAATCTGCTCTGTTACCTACGACAGCACAAATATCCGGGGGCAGGAAGCAGCGGTTGGGTGTGTTTGGCTGTATTTCACTTTTCTTCTACCAAATGACCATCTGCCCTCTGCTGGAAGCGGCCTGAGGAGCTTTTTTTCTGAGATTTTCCCTCTCCAGGTTGCTCAAAACCTCACCTGAGGTTGTTTTGGCATTTGCTGAAGAGGCGAGACTCTTGAGATCAAGAACTTTGCTCGGTGAGAGAATAAACAGGTCACGGCATCAGGGATGGATAGATGAGCATCCCTGGTTCTGCATCGTTTCTTAGGAATGACAACGGGGTCATGCAGACGTTCCTGGTGCTTTCGCGAAAAGCAAACAAACAAAAAAAGCAAACCAAAGCAACACAAGTCAAAAAGCAAACAAAGAAAAAAAACCTGAAACAAACAACAAAACCGAACAAAACCCAAACCAAAAACCAAAAAAGCAGGCAAAAAAAAACCCCGAAAAGCAAACACACACACAAAAGAATAAAAACCCAAAATCCAAACAAAAAAAAAACAAAGGAAAAAAGCCTTGTAGGGACCCATCAAGCTCGGTCAAGTTCTACTGGGCTCTGTCAAGCCCTGTCAAGCTTTGTTGGGTCCTGTTGGGTGCTATTGGGCGCTGTCAGGGTTTATTGAGTCCTGTTGGGCTCTGTTGAGCGCTGTAAGGATCTGTTGGGCTCTGACGAGCCCTGTCGGGCTTTGTCAGGTGCCATCAGGCTCTATCAAGCTTTGTCAAGCCCCGTTGAGCCATATCAGGCTTTGTCAGGCTCTGTTGGGCCCTGTCGGGCTCTGTCGGGCTCTTTCTGGCTTTGTGGAGCCCTGTTGGGCTTTGTCAGGCTCTATTGAGATTCATCGGGCTCTGTTGGGCTTTGTTGAGCTCTGTCATGCCCTGTTGAGCCCCGTCAGCCTTTTTCGGGCTCTGTAAAGCCCTGTCTGGCTCTGTCGGGCTTTGTCAGGCTTTGTCGGGCCCTGTTGGGCTCTGTTTGGCTCTGTCAAGCTTTGTCAGGGTCTGTCAGGCTCTGTCAGGCTTTGTCAAGCCCTGTCGGGCTCTGTTAGGCTTTCTCAGGTTCTGGTGGGCTTCGCTGGGCTCTGTTGGGATTTGTTGGGCCCTGTCGGGCTCTGTCAGGCTTTCTCAGATGGCCCTGTGCTTTGTTGGGCTCTGTTGGGCTCTGTCAGGCCCTGTCAGTCTCTGTTGGGCTTTGTCGCGCCCTGTTGGGTTTTGTCGGTCTCT
Organism: Pampusana beccarii; assembly: GCA_013399365.1. Classification (NCBI taxonomy): domain Eukaryota; kingdom Metazoa; phylum Chordata; class Aves; order Columbiformes; family Columbidae; genus Pampusana; species Pampusana beccarii. Next base: position 216,978 of record VWYH01000714.1, on the reverse strand, counting down.
GTCAGCATTTGTTGAGTCCTCGTGGGCTTTTTCAAGCCCTGTCAGGATCTGTTGTGCCCTGTCGGTCTCTGTTGTGCTTTGTTGGGCTCTATTGGGAGAGGAAATTTGGGGGAAATCAGGAAATATCAGAGAAATCAAGGGAAAATAGGAAAATTTGGGGGTGAAGTAGGTGAAATACAGAGGGAAATCAGGTGATATTGAGGGAAAACTAGCAAAATTTGGGAAAATTAGGTGAAATAAGTAGAAAACAGAGGCAATTTGGGAAAAACTAGGAAAACTTTGGGGAAAAAAAGAAAGGTTAGGGAGAAATTAGGGAGGATTAAGGGGAAAATCAGAGAAAATTTGGGGAATCAGATGAAAACAAGAAATTTGGGTGGGTGAAGAGAATTTGGGAAAAAATAAGAAAATTCAGGGGGAAAATGTGGGAAATTTGGGAAAATTAGAGGAAATTATGGTAAAATCAGAGGAAAACAGGAAATTTGGGGAAAGTTGGGGAAGTACAGGGAAAAATTACAAGAAATTTGGGGGGGGAAATGGGAAATTGAGGAAATTTGGGGGAAATTGGGGGCAAATCAGGAGAAAAAACAATGAAATTTGGGGGAAAATTGGGAGAAAACAAGAAATATGGGGAAATTTGGGGGAAATCAGGGGGAAACTGAGGAAATTTTGGGGAAATTGTGGGAATAAGAGGAAAACCAAGGAAAACTGGGAGAAAATTGGGGGAAAATGGGGGAAATTGCGGGAAATCAGGGGAACACACAGGAAATTTGAGGAAAAATCAGGAAAATTGGGGGGATATTAAAAAAATTCAGGAAAATTCAAGTGCCTGAGTCCCCCAGGGTGGGGGATGGAGGGGTTCCCGGACGCCTGGGTCCCCTCGGCTATTCTTAGGTGGGTTATGGGGCGGGAGATCTATAGGGCCAGCCCCATATATGGCCATAGGATGAAGGTGCCCCACTGATGTCATGAGCTGATCGGGTGTCAAGGGGTCCCAAAAATANAGAGCAGGGGGGCTAAAGGGGGCCCCTATAGGGCCGTTTGTGGGATTCTATGGGGCTTGGAGGGTCCTATGGGGCTGGGAGGAGCTATAGAGGTCCTATAGGGGCAGACATACAAGTTCTGTGGTGCTGGGAGTGGGTCCTATGGGGCAAGGGGGTCCTACAGGGCTGAGAGTGAGTCCTATGGGGCTTGGAGTGGCACCTATGGGACCGGGAACCACCCTATAGATCCATAGGGGATCACCAAGACTCCATGGGGCTGGGGAGTCCTATAGGACTATGGAGCAGGGGAGTTCTGATGTGGCTGGGGGGACCCTATGAGGCTGGGGGGGCTATAGATCCATAGGGGTCACTGTGTCCCCATGGGGTGGCCTTGAGGTGGCACGTCCATCCCCTCCACGGTGACGCAGGTCGGGGGGACGGGGATATAACGGGGGTGCCACGGACAGCGCCCGCAGACCCACGGGCAGGTGGGGCAGGGGGCACTGGGAGGGACTGGGAGGGGGCTACGGGGAAACCGGGAGGGACTGGGAGGGTCTATGGGGAGACTGGGAGGCACTGGGAGGGGTCTTTGGGGAACTGGGAGGGACTGGGAGGATCTATAAGGAAACTGGGAAGCACTGGGAGGGGTCTATGAGGAACTGGGAGGGACTGGAGTGGAACTGGGAGGGGTCTATAGGGAAACTGGGAGGGACTGGGAGAGTCTATGAGGGAACTGGGAGGGACTGGAAGGGTCTATGGGGAAACTAAGAGGGACTGGGAGGGTTTATGGGGGAACTGTGAGGGACTGGGAGAGACTGGAAGGCTCTGCGGGAAATTGGGAGGGACTGGGAGGATCTATGAGGAAACTGGGAGGCACTGGGAGGAGTCTATGGGGAACTGGGGGGGACTGGAGAGGAACTGGCAGGGGTCTGTAGGGAAACTGGGAGGGAGTGGGAGAGTCTATAGGGAAACTGGGAGGCACTGCGAGGGTTTATGGGGGAACTGGGAGAGTCTATGTTGAAACTGGAAGGGAGTGGGATGAGACTGGGAGGGACTGAGAACGTCTATGGGGGAATGGGAAAGGACTGGGATGAGACTGGGAGGGTCTGTGTGGGAACTGGAAGGGACTGGGTTGTGCTGAGGCTGGGGAGGGCACTGGAGAAATCCTGGGAGATACTGGAACATACTGGGTGATACAAAGTAGGTAGTGGGGAAGTACTGGTGGAGCTGTGGGGGGATGCTGGGGCATACTGGGGCGATTGTTGTGTTCCGGACCAGGACAAGAGACCCCGAGTCAGCACCGTCCCCCCCGCCGAGACTGCAGAGACAGGTGGGGCTGGGAACTGGAAGCACTGGGAGGGAACTGGGAGGCTCTGGGAGGGCACTGGGAGGGATTGGAGTAGGACTGGGAGGGACTGAGGGATGTGTAAAGGAGCTGGGGGGAACGGGGAGGGAATGGGATGAGACTGGGATGGTCTGTGGGGGAGCTGGGGTGAGCTGTGGGGAGACTGGGAACACTGGAGAGGAACTGAGAGCCCCGGGGAGGGGCTTGGGATAGAGATAGGGCCAACTGGGAGGAACTGGGAGCACTTGGAAGGAACTGGAGACGGTGGGACCATCAAGAATGGACTTGGGATGGGGCCAACTGGGAAGACTGGAAGCACTGAGAAGGAATGGGGAGCACTTGAGAGGAACTGGGACCACCAAGAATGGACTTGGGATGGGGATGAGTCAACCAGCAGGAACTGGGAGCATCTTGGAGGAAGCGGGAGCAGTGGGGAAGAACAGATAATGGCGACCACCAAGAAGGGACTAGGGATGGGGCAAACTGGGAGCACTGGGGAGGAACTGGGAGCACTGGAGAGGAACATTGACCACCAAGGAGGAATGGGGATGGGGTTGGAACCACCAAGGACTTTGGGTGGGGCAACCAGGAGGTCTGAGAGCACCTTGAAGGAACCGGAGATGGTGGAACCACCAAGGAGGGACTTGGGATGGGGCCAACAGGGAGGAACTGGGAGGGTCTGAGCCCCCCTGTCCCAACCAGCGCCACCATGCCCGACGTGGAAATGGCTGAATTTGGGGAGGCCGCTCCCTACCTCCGCAAATCGGAGAAGGAGCGTTTGGCCGCCCAGACCCGCCCCTTCGACCTGAAGAAGGATATCTTCGTCCCTGACGAGAAGGAGGAGTTTGTCAAGGCCACCATCGTCACCCGTGAGGGCACCAAGGTCACCGCCCAGACAGAGCACGGCAAGGTGGGTGGGGCCTGGCCATGACCGCAACACCCGGACCCCAAAATAATGTCACCATCACACACAGGATACCTAGAACCCATCCCAGCTTTTCTAAAACAGAGGAAACACCTAGAACTTATCCCACCTTCTCCATCACCCATTTGACACCCAGACCCCATCCCACCTTCTCCAGCACCCACTGGACACCCAGACCCCAAACTGTCTTCTCCATCACTTGAGGGACATCTAGACATTCTTCATCACCCAAGGGACACCCAGACCCCCAGCTCCCAGCCCTAATGAAAGGGACAACTGGGGCAAATCCTTGCCCTACCTCCCTACCCCATGGTATCCTCCTCACTTTGAGCAGACGGTGACAGTCAAGGAGGACCAGATCATGCAGCAGAACCCCCCGAAGTTTGACAAGATCGAGGACATGGCCATGCTGACCTTCCTGCACGAACCTGCTGTCCTCTACAACCTCAAGGAGCGCTATGCCTCTTGGATGATCTACGTGAGTCCTATGGGACCCTGTAAGGTTCTCCAGACATGGAACTGGGACAAGCCTTCTCCAGACACCTTGGGCCACCCAGAACCAAAATGTCCCATCCCCAGAGCCCTTGGGCCACCCAGAACTTGGATGTCCCATCCTTGGACCCCTTGGGGCCACCTTGACCCAAGATGCCCCATCCCTGGACCCAAGATGTCCTATGTCCAGCCCTCTTGGGCCACCCAGAACATCCCTTCTCCAAACCTCTTGGGCCACCCAGAACCAAGATTTCCCAACTCTAGACCCCTTGGGCCACCCCCACCTGGGCTGTCACCACCTGGTGGAGTAGAAGCTCATGGTTCTGACCCATCTGCCCCTTCTCTAGACCTACTCGGGGCTCTTCTGTGTGACGGTCAACCCCTACAAGTGGTTGCCTGTCTACAACTCCGAGGTGGTGGCTGCCTACCGTGGCAAGAAGCGGAGTGAAGCTCCACCCCACATCTTCTCCATCTCGGACAACGCCTATCAGAACATGCTGACAGGTAGGGACCTCCCACAGGTGTGGGCTGGAGGTTGGGAAATGATGTGGGGCGGGAAATGGGGGGAAGAGCCAATGTGGCCTTCAGATCCTCACGCTTGTCCTCCTTGCCCCACCAGATCGGGAGAACCAGTCCATCCTCATCACGTGAGTGACCTTCACATCCCTAAAGGTCATCTTAGCCCTGCCCACACCTAAACCCCTCCCACCTGGTACATAGCCATGTCCCTTTTCCCCTGGAGACTCACCCACCAGCACAGCCAACCCGCTCTCACCACCTGGACTTGCCTATGGAGGTCTATAGTTCATCTACTGCAAGCCCCACCCCTTCCCAGTGAGGCCCCACCCCCCCAGAACCATAGCCCCACCCCCCAGCACCCAGACCTCGCTCTCATTGGCTTGCCCAGCGGAGAATCCGGGGCGGGGAAGACGGTGAACACCAAAAGGGTCATCCAGTACTTCGCTGTCATCGCTGCTATCGGCGACCGCGGCAAGAAGGAGACGGGGTCCCCAGGCAAGGTGAGGGCACTGGGGGGACAACATAGGGTGTGGTCACCACTCATCCACCTGCCTGTCCAACCATCCAACCAACCACGCAACCAACCACCCAACCATCCAACCAACCATGCAACCAACCACCCAACCATCCAACCAACCACGCAACCAACCACCCAACCATCCAACCAACCACGCAACCAACCACCCAACCATCCAACCAACCATCCAGTCAACCACCCAGCCATCCAACCAACCAACCATCCAACCAACCACACAGCCAGCCACCCATGGCATCAACCCACCTCTCCATCCACCAACCCAAGCCCCCACGCAGACCTTCATGAATCTCTGTGGCCACCACACCCTCCCCTCCCCTCCCAGCCCCCACCATGACCGTCCTCCCTCATTATCCTACCCCTCCAGGGCACCCTGGAAGACCAGATCATCCAGGCCAACCCTGCCTTGGAGGCCTTTGGCAACGCCAAGACCGTCCGCAATGACAACTCCTCCCGATTCGTGAGTGGAAGGGGTGTGGCCTATGGGGCCAGGTCTGTGGGGCAGGGTCTAAGGGGTGGTGTCTGCTGGGGGTACATGGCCACCTCCGTCTCAAGCCACTGCTCTCCCAGGGGAAGTTCATCCGGATCCATTTTGGGGCCACTGGAAAGTTGGCGTCAGCTGACATCGAGACCTGTAAGTGGGCTGAGGGTCCATCAGAGGACGTCTGGTTGTCCATCGTCCACCTGTCCATCCCTCCATCCATCTCTTCATGTCTTCATCTTCTCATGTCTCCATCTCCTCATTCATGTCCTTATCTGCATCTCCTGGTCCCTCCATCTCCTCATCCCTCCATATCCATCTCTTCATCCATCTGACCCTCCATCTCCTAATCCTCAGTCTCCTCATGTCTCCATCCATGTCTTCATCCCACCCTCTATCTCCTTGTCTCAACCTCTACCCGCGCTCTCTCCACCCCTCCCAGACCTCCTGGAGAAGTCCCGTGTCATCTTTCAGCTGAAGGCTGAGAGAAACTACCACATCTACTACCAGATCCTCTCCAATAAGAAGCCAGAGCTTCTGGGTGAGCCATGCCTCCACCTCACCCATGGACACCCAACCCTGACCTGCACCTCCCTGCCCCAACCTCATCTTCTCCTCACAGACATGATGCTGGTGACCAACAACCCCTACGACTACGCCTTCATCTCCCAAGGAGAGACTACAGTACCATCCATCGATGATGGAGAAGAGCTTCTGGCCACGGATGTGAGTTGGGGGCGCCAGGGGGTGGGGCTGCCTGGAGAAGACCTTAACCCATATTTTTGCCCCCCCAGAGTGCTTTTGATGTCCTGGGCTTCACCCAAGAGGAGAAGAACTCCATCTACAAGCTGACGGGTGCCATCATGCACTTTGGCAACATGAAGTTCAAGCAGAAGCAACGGGAAGAGCAGGCAGAACCAGATGGCACTGAAGGTGGGGTCCAACCAAGGTCAAGGGGGTGGGAATTGGGGTGAACTATCATGGTCCTCCAGTTTCAAGCCATCTCCTCTGCATCCTCAGAGGCGGACAAGTCAGCCTTCCTGATGGGGCTGAACTCGGCCGATCTTCTCAAGGGACTGTGCCACCCACGGGTCAAGGTGGGCAATGAGTACGTCACCAAGGGGCAGAATGTCCAACAGGTGAGAAGGATGTCCCCAAAACCTTCTCCTTTTGGGGTGGCATGGTGGCATCCCTGGCAAGGAGGACATCAAGACCCCCCCATCTCACCAGTGGGACATCCCTTTTCCAGGTGATTTATGCCGTTGGGGCCTTGGCTAAGGCTGTCTATGAGAAGATGTTCAACTGGATGGTGACCAGAATCAACAACTCACTGGAGACCAAGCAGCCGCGTCAGTACTTCATTGGCGTCTTGGACATCGCTGGCTTCGAGATCTTTGATGTGAGGCCTGTTGCATTGACCCCACTGGGTGTTAAGTTGACCCCATTGATCCCACTGGACATTGGGATGACCTCAGTTGGTCTCAGGTTTACCCCACTGATCCCACTGGGCATTGACTTGACCCCTCTGGGTGTTGAGTTGACCCAGTTGATCACATTTGGCATAACATGGACCATATTGAATGTTCCGTTGACTCTATTGGGTGTTGAGTTGACCCCATTGATCCCATTGGGTGTTCAGTTGACCCCATCAGGTGTTATCTTGACCCCATTGTCCATTCTCTCCCTCCCCAGTTCAACAGCTTCGAGCAGCTCTGCATCAACTTCACCAACGAGAAGTTGCAGCAGTTCTTCAACCACCACATGTTCGTGCTGGAGCAGGAGGAGTACAAGAAAGAGGGGATCGAGTGGGAGTTCATCGACTTTGGCATGGACCTCCAGGCCTGCATTGACCTAATCGAGAAGGTACCACCTCCCCTAGGGCCTCCTGGGGGCTAAGGGGTCTCCTGGAGGAGGATGCTCCCAGCTGGAGCTTCCCAGAGACCCCAAAGGCAGCCAGCTGGGTTGTGCTTCGCATCCACCATGGCCAACAAGGTCTTCTCCTCCCCAGCCCATGGGGATCATGTCCATCCTGGAAGAGGAGTGCATGTTCCCCAAGGCCACAGACATGACCTTCAAGGCCAAGCTCTTTGATAATCACTTGGGCAAGTCAGGCAACTTTGGGAAGCCACGAAACATCAAAGGGAAACCAGAAGCCCACTTTGCCGTCATCCACTATGCTGGCACGGTGGACTACAACATCATCGGGTGGCTGCAGAAGAACAAGGACCCCCTCAACGAGACGGTGGTGGGGCTCTACCAGAAATCGGCCCTCAAGCTCTTGGCCAACCTCTTCGCCAACTACGCCGGGGCTGATGCACGTAAGGGGTCACCCATTTCCTGACCATCTGAAGTTGTTCCCACCCCATCCTTGACCTGTCTCATCCTTTCTTCTTCTCCGACAGCCATGGAGAAGGGGAAAGGGTCCAAGAAGAAAGGTTCCTCCTTCCAGACAGTCTCTGCTCTGCACCGGGTGAGGGTCCAGGAGTGAATGGTGGATCCCAGGTTGTGGTGGGAATGGACAACATGTCCCAGGGCAGGTGGTAACCCTTGATGGGGCAGGTTAGGGTCTTCATTCCCTCCATCATCTCCCCGTCCATCCTCCAGGAGAACCTCAACAAGCTGATGACCAACCTGCGGTCCACTCACCCCCACTTTGTCCGCTGTATCATCCCCAATGAGACCAAGTCTCCTGGTGAGCCAACAGCCGAGGATTAATCCAAGCGGGTGGGGCCAAACCCAGGTCCCTGGCCAATGGTAGTGGGGAGGGCCAGCACTCTGGGGCAGGCCTTGACTCACCAGCCCACTTTCCACCCCTTAGGTGTGATGGACAATCCCTTGGTGATGCACCAGCTCCGCTGCAACGGGGTGCTGGAGGGCATTCGCATCTGCCGCAAGGGCTTCCCCAACCGCATCCTCTATGGGGACTTCCGCCAGCGGTAGGGACGGAGGAGAAATTGTGGGGAGGGGGTGGACAGCCCCACCAGGGCTGATTTCGGGGTGTCCTGTCCTCTCTGGCCACCAGGTACCGCATCCTGAACCCCACAGCCATCCCTGAGGGACAGTTCATTGACAGCCGCAAAGGTGCTGAGAAGCTCCTGGGGTCCCTTGACATTGATCACAACCAGTACAAGTTTGGGCACACCAAGGTGAGGCTATGTGGTCTCTGTTCCAAGTGGTCCCACCATCAAGGATGTCTTGTTGACCCCACGGTCCCACAATCCATGAGGTCTGTGGACCTCATGGTCCCACCGTCCACAATGCCACACAGACCCCCATGGTCCCACCATCCACGTGCCCACCTGCCCATCTGAGCTCCCTCCATCCACCCCACCAACCCACCAAACCCCACCCCACCAGCAGCACTAACCTTCATCTCTTCTCAAAGGTCTTCTTCAAGGCTGGGCTGCTGGGGCTGCTGGAGGAGATGAGAGATGAGCGCCTGGCCCGGATCATGACCCGCTTGCAGGCCCAAGTCCGTGGTTTCCTCTCCCGGCAAGAATTCAAGAAGATCCTGGAGCGTCGGTGGGTGGTGGGGTGGAAACAGTAGTGGGTCCACATTGGGTGGAGGTCTCTGGTCACCCACATCCTGCTTTGCCCCACCCAGGGACTCGCTGCTGGTGATCCAGTGGAACATCAGGGCCTTCATGGGGGTGAAAAACTGGCCTTGGATGAAGCTCTACTTCAAGATCAAGCCCTTGTTGAAGAGTGCTGAAACAGAGAAGGAAATGCAGGTGACAAAGAGGATGGGATGAAGGTTTGGTGGGCAGGTAGAGAGATGGAGAGGTATGGGGGTAGGTGGAACAAGAGGTGAGACATACAGAGGACCCTCATGCCTTCCCCAGACGATGAAAGAGGAGTTTGGGCGGCTGAAGGAGGCCCTGGAGAAGTCAGAGGCCCGGCGGAAGGAGCTGGAGGAGAAGATGGTCTCCATGCTGCAGGAGAAGAATGACCTTCAGCTCCAAGTGCAGGCCGTGAGTGACGGAGATGCCCTAGCTGTTCCTTCCTACTTCCTTCACCTTCCCACCTATCTTCCTCCACCTTCCCACCTATCTTCCTCCTTCCAGGAGCAGGACAACCTTGCAGATGCCGAGGAGCGCTGCGACCAGCTGATCAAGAACAAGATCCAGCTGGAGGCCAAGGTGAAGGAGCTGACAGAGCGGCTGGAGGATGAGGAAGAGATGAATGCTGAGCTGACAGCCAAGAAGAGGAAGCTGGAGGATGAGTGCTCAGAGCTCAAGAAGGACATTGATGACCTGGAGTTGTCTTTGGCCAAGGTGGAGAAGGAGAAACATGCCACCGAGAACAAGGTGAGGGCAATGAGAAGCTTTGACCCCAAGCCAAGTGACTCAAGCTGGCGTGCATAGGTTTTGAGAAGACCCATGGGTGGTTGAGTTGGATTGAGAAGCCCCAATTCTGGTTGTGTTGGGTTGCGAAGACTTAGGTTGGTTGGGTTGTGAAGACCCAAGGCTGATTGGGTTGAGTCAGGAAGACCCAAAGCTAATTCGATTGCAAAGACCCAAAACTGGGTGATTTGGGTGATGAAGACCCAAAACCAGTTGAGTTGGGTTGCCAAGACTCAAGGTTCGTTGGGTTGAGTCACCAAGACCAGAGGCTGGTTGGGTTCTCTTGTATGTCCTGACTTATGCCCAGCTCAACCAAGAGAAAGAAGAACCTCCTATATCTTGTCCTACCCCTGGGACCAATATGGAAGCTTGATATTTCTCCTCCTGCAGGTCAAAAACCTCACAGAGGAGATGGCTGGGCTGGATGAGACCATCGTCAAGCTAACAAAGGAGAAGAAGACCCTGCAAGAAGCTCACCAGCAAGCACTGGATGATCTTCAGGCAGAGGAGGACAAGGTGAACACCTTGACGAAGGCCAAAGTCAAGCTGGAACAGCAAGTGGATGATGTGAGTCCCAACTCTCCCATAGCTGGTCCCTTGGAGGGCGAATGTCCTCCTGGGGTGGGTGTTTTAGGGGGCTGATTTGGGACTGTCTGCCTTGCTTGCAGCTGGAGAGCTCACTAGAACAGGAGAAGAAGATTCGGATGGACCTGGAGCGCGCCAAGAGGAAGCTGGAAGGTGACTTGAAGTTGGCTCAGGAGAACATCATGGACCTGGAGAATGACAAGCAGCAATTGGATGAGAGACTAAAAAAGTAGGGCCCTGCCCACCTCCTCCTCCCATTCTCTCCTCCCTTACTCCTATCCCCCTCTCCACCAAGAACTCAGGAGTGTGATGGGCTGATGATTCTCCTCCCCACCCAGGAAAGACTTCGAGCTCAATGCACTCAACGCCAGAATTGAGGATGAGCAAGCAGTCGCAGCCCAGCTCCAGAAGAAGCTCAAAGAGCTTCAGGTGATGTGTGGTTCAACTTGTGGGTCAACCAGGAGGAGCTGGTCTTCCCCTTTTCTTCTTCTTTTGAAGAACCTAGACCCGCATCACACCTGAGGTCTGGAGTTCATGGCATGTCCCCATGATGTAGAACCTTCCTGTAATTTATCTCCTAGAAATTACTCGTTGGCTTCCAGGCAGGTTGTCTTTGGGGTGGGGTGAGCTGAACCAGTGGGTGTAGAGCACTCAATGCTGGTGGGGTTGCTTGGGTTGGATCATGTTGACTCCTCAGAGAAGGTTTTGTTGAGGGTTGAGTTGAATGTCCTCAAGGCTGATTGAGTTGAAGATCCTCAAGGTAATTTGATAGAGTGGAGAATCTTCAGAGAAGGTCAGATGGATCTGGAGAACTCAGATCTTGACTAGGTTGAGCTGGATGGGCTCAAAACTGGTTGACTTGAAGGTCTCCATTTAGTTGGGTTGATCTGAGTTGGAGAGTCTCCTGCTGGGTGGGTTGAGTTGAAGAGCCTCCAGCTCATTGGGTTGTTTTGAGTTGACAACTCTCAAGCTGGTTAGGTTGAGTTGAAGAGTCTCCAGCCAGTAGAGCTGACTTGAGTTGAAGAGTCTCCAATGAGTTAGGTTGCATTGAGTTGAAGACTCTGCAGTTGGTTTGGTTGATTTCCGTTGAGTTGAAAAGTCTACAGCTGGTTGGGTTGAATTGAAAAGTCTCCAGCCTGTTGGGTTGACTTGAGCTGGGTTGAAGAATCTCCAGCTGGTTAGGTTGAGTTGAGCTGAAGAATCTCCAGCTGGCTGGTTGAATAAATGAGTTGGGTGGAGCCAAGCCAGATGATGGCATCCCTGTCCCCGGACCACAGGCACGGATTGAGGAGCTGGAAGAGGAGCTGGAGGCAGAACGGACGGGCAGGGCCAAGGTGGAGAAGCTGCGCTCAGAGCTGTCACGGGAGCTGGAGGAGATCAGTGAGCGGCTGGAGGAGGCAGGCGGAGCCACCTCGGTGCAGATTGAGCTCAACAAGAAGAGGGAGGCGGAGTTCCAGAAGATGCGGCGGGACCTGGAGGAGGCTACGCTGCAGCACGAGGCCACGGCAGCTGCGCTGCGCAAGAAGCACGCCGACAGCGTGGCTGAGCTCAGCGAGCAGCTCGACAACCTGCAGCGCGTCAAGCAGAAGCTGGAGAAGGAGAAGAGTGAGCTCAAGCTGGAGCTGGATGACGTCGGTTCCAACATGGAGCAGCTGATCAAGGCCAAGGTAGATGGTTCTCCAACAACGATGGGACAACTCTTCCATTGCCCTCCCCACATTCCTTTTCATCTTCCTGCCCTTTCTCTCTCCAGGCCAATCTGGAGAAGATGTGCCGCACCATGGAAGACCAGATGAATGAGCACCGGACCAAATCTGAGGATGCTCAACGCATGGTCAACGATCTCACCACCCAACGGGCCAAGCTCCAGACAGAAAATGGTGAGGTCCTTGTTATTCCCCAAGCCAATCACCTATCCTGTGCCTGGTGGGGTGGCTTTGGGCATCTCTCCAGTGAGTGATTGTCCACCTTCCCACCCCACAGGTGAGCTCTCCAGGCAGCTGGAGGAGAAGGAAGCTTTCATCAACCAGCTGACACGAGGGAAGCTCACCTACACCCAGCAGCTGGAGGACCTCAAGAGGCAGCTAGAAGAAGAGGCCAAGGTAGGGCTATGTTGGCGAGGTCAGTGGGGCTGAAGGTTGAGGGTGAAAGACACCCCCAATGTCAAGGGTGAGGTTGGTTGGGTACTGCAGGGTGCAGTGTGAGCCTGCCCTCACAATGTAGAGAAAACAAGTTGAGGGTTCTCAGGAGGTTTGGTGCTGTTGGTGAGTCTTGAGGTGGTTTGATTGAATTGGTTGGTAGCAAGGAGGTCAGTTCAGTTGGTCTGGGAGATGTTGGGTTGGTCTAAAGAAGGGCTGGTTGAGTTGAGATGGTGAAGACCAGCTCTTGTTGAGTTGGAGAACAGCGAGACAGCTCAAGTTGACGTGGGCCAAATGGTGCCACCTTCTCCTCACCACTCCACAGGCCAAGAACGCACTAGCCCATGCCCTCCAGTCAGCCCGGCATGACTGCGACCTGCTGCGGGAGCAGTACGAGGAGGAGACAGAGGCCAAGGCTGAGCTCCAGCGGTCACTCTCCAAGGCTAATTCCGAGGTGGCGCAATGGAGGACCAAATATGAGACAGACGCCATCCAGCGCACCGAGGAGCTGGAGGAGGCCAAGTGAGTCTTCTCCTCATGGATGCTGAGGTTCTCCCGTGGGCGGTGGGACCTGCTTGGTCTCGCCAGTCTCCACCTTCCCTCTTCCCTCAAGCAGCCACCATCCAGGACACTGGGATTCCTCACACTTGGTAGATCTAGAGCTCAATTTGTGGACTTAGTACCTGTGTTGAGTAACCTAGACCATCCACGACCCTCATGAGTCCTACCACTGTCTTGCTCTCAAACACCTTCATTTTGGGGGTCACCAACTGATGGGATCTCCATTGGCTGATAGATCACATGTGGGTTTCTCCCATACATCTGCTAGGAAGAAGCTGGCCCAGAGGTTGCAGGAAGCTGAGGAGGCAGTGGAGGCAGTCAATGCCAAGTGTTCCTCATTGGAGAAGACCAAGCACCGTCTGCAGAACGAGATTGAAGACCTCATGGCAGACCTGGAGCGGTCGAATGCGGCGGCCGCTGCCCTGGATAAGAAGCAGAGGAACTTTGACAAGGTTTGGGGGACAAAGAAAGGGTGGGAGGAGAAGGGTGGGAAGGGGATGGAGAGATGTGGGACCCACCAATTTCACCCACCAAACACAGGCAGGAGGAGAAGCCCGGAAGAAGGGTAGACAACTGTCAAGGGCCGTGTTTCAGCAGAGCTTCAACTCCCCACAAGGAGAATGTTGAGGAGAGGAAGAGGAGGATAAAGACAGTGGCTCATGGTGACCAGAGTCCTGGTACTGTCCCCATAGATCTTGTCTGAGTGGAAGCAGAAGTTCGAGGAGTCGCAGACAGAGCTGGAGGCATCCCAGAAGGAGGCCAGGTCCCTCAGCACTGAGCTCTTCAAGCTGAAGAACGCCTACGAGGAGTCGCTCGACCACCTGGAGACCCTCAAGAGGGAGAACAAGAACCTCCAAGGTGAGACCATGGGCCTCCCCCTGCCCACCTCCTTGTTCTCTACCACCTTCCATGTGGTCTGATGGGATCTCACCTGGGTAGAGGAGATCTCGGACCTCACGGAGCAGCTGGGTGCCAGCCACAAGACCATCCATGAGCTGGAGAAGGTCCGGAAGCAGTTGGACACTGAGAAGCTGGAGCTCCAAGCTGCTCTGGAGGAGGCTGAGGTGAGCCAAGCCATGTCCCTGTGTATCCCCATGTTCTCCCGATCATCTCTAGTCCTGAACATTCTGTCTGTCCCATCCCCAGGCCTCTCTGGAGCACGAGGAGGGGAAGATCTTGAGGGCCCAGCTGGAGTTCAACCAGGTCAAGGCAGACTACGAGCGCAAGCTGGCTGAGAAGGATGAGGAGATGGAGCAGGCCAAGCGCAACCACCTGCGGGTGGTGGACTCGCTGCAGACCTCACTGGATGCTGAGACCCGGAGCCGCAACGAGGCCCTGAGGCTGAAGAAGAAGATGGAAGGTGACCTCAATGAGATGGAGATCCAGCTCAGCCATGCCAACCGTGTGGCAGCTGAGGCCCAGAAGCAAGTCAAGATGTTGCAGGGCTGCCTCAAGGTACTCATGGGACAGCTGTCCCATCAGGAGTTGAGGGGTGGCTGGTCACAGCACCCCTCGGTGGCAGTTGGGTGGACATCTATCCCCTTCCCCACCATCCCCACTCATCGTCTTTCCCCCACACTGCTTTGCAGGACACCCAGTTGCAGTTGGATGACATGGTCCGGGTCAATGAGGACCTGAAGGAGAACATCGCCATTGTAGAGAGGAGGAATAACCTCCTGCAGTCAGAGCTGGAGGAGTTACGGGCGGTAGTGGAGCAGACCGAGAGGGCTCGCAAGTTGGCCGAACAGGAACTGATTGAGGCCAGCGAGAGAGTCCAGCTTCTCCACTCACAAGTGAGACCTCATGTTCCTCCAAGGAGAGAGGTCATCTCCATCCAGGGACATTCAAACCCTGGAGAAACCATGGGTGTGCTCTTCTTCTGGGTGGAGTTACCAAGGATCTCCTCCATCTGGAGATCCTTGAAGTCTGCAGAAATGGCAGGAGGGCTCTAAGTGCTGTGGGGCTTGAGAAGAATGGGGCAGCAGCCCCACAGCCACCCCCTAAGATCCTCTCCTCCATCTCCAGAATACCAGCCTCATCAACCAGAAGAAGAAGATGGAGGTGGACATCTCTCAGCTGCAGACAGAGGTAGAAGACGCCATCCAGGAGTGCAGGAACGCCGAGGAGAAGGCCAAAAAGGCCATCACTGACGTGAGTGCTGTGGTGGGATTGATGTCTAGGACACCTTCCTCCATAGAGTGATGGAGAACATGCCTTGAACCTTTTTCTCTGGTTGCTTCTCCCTGGGACAGGCGGCCATGATGGCAGAGGAGCTGAAAAAGGAGCAGGACACCAGCGCCCACCTGGAACGGATGAAGAAGAACATGGAGCAGACCATCAAGGACCTGCAGCTGCGGCTGGATGAGGCCGAGCAGTTGGCCCTCAAGGGGGGCAAGAAGCAGGTGCAGAAGCTGGAGGCCCGTGTGAGGGAACTGGAGAATGAGCTGGAAGCTGAGCAGAAGCGCAACGCCGAGAGTGTCAAGGGCCTCCGCAAGTCTGAGCGGCGCGTCAAGGAGCTCAGCTACCAGGTGGGGTGTGTGGGGTGGCCCAGAAGGTCACCTGACAGCCCTGTGGCCACAGGGACATAGCGTGATCTAGAACACCATTGACCCAGTGGCCAGAGGGTCATGGGTGAGCTAAACCACTCACAGCGCCTATGTCAGGTGCCATAGTGTGACCTAGAACATAGGCAACCCAACGGCCAGAAGGACATGGGTGATCTAGACCACCCACTGCCCCTATGTCCGGTGCCATAGTGTGACCTAGAACGGTCATGTGCCACCCAGGCCACCTCCTGCTGTCCCAGCATCCACAGGGTCTTTGCATGATCCAGAACCTCACATGGGACCTCAGCAGGCCGAGAAGCCATCTTCACCCTGGGGGAAATCCCACCTTCTGCCCCAAAACCGAGCTGACCCACAGATCTAGAGGGGTCCCAGTCCCCCAAGAACATCGCTAATTGTCGCCTGGCCCTAATTGCTCTCATGGTGACCCAAAGCACAGATCGGTCCTGGTCTTGACCTGCCTGTGTCTCACCTCACAGGCAGAGGAGGACCGCAAGAACCTAGTCCGGCTCCAGGACCTGGTGGACAAGCTCCAGTTGAAGGTCAAGGCCTACAAGCGGCAGGCAGAGGAGGCGGTGAGTGATGAGAGACAGCTGTGGCGCTGGATGGACATTGGGATGGATGAAAGAGAAAAAGGCTGAGTAGATGGTTGGGTGGACAGAAGGTTGGATGGATGGTTGAGTAGATGGAAGGTTGTTTAGATGGTAAAAGTGGGTGGATGGATGGATGGATGGATGGATGATGGATGGGTGGGTGGATGATGGATGGATGATGGATGGATGGATGATGGATGGATGGATGGGTGGATGGATGGATGAATGATGGATGGATGGATGGATGATGGATGGATGGATGGATGGATGGATGGATGGATGGATGGATGATGGATGGTGGATGGATGGATGGATGGATGGTGGATGGATGGATGGATGGATGGTGGATGGATGGAAGGTGGGGTGGATAGTTGGGACAGCTGGACTGGGGACAGCCCCACTGACCCACCATCCCTCCACCCCTAGGAGGAACAGGCCAACACCAACCTGGCCAAGTTCCGCAAGGCTCAGTACGAACTGGATGAGGCGGAGGAACGTGCCGACATGGCTGAGTCCCAGGTCAACAAGCTGCGGGCCAAGAGTCGCGACATGGGGGCCAAGGTGAGACCTCCCCACCTGCTGGCTGCCCCATGGCTTCCCCCACGGCCACCCCATGGCTGCCCCACAACCGCTCCCTCACCCAACCATCTTCTCTTTCTCCACCAGAAGGGACTCAATGAGGAGTGAAGCTCCAGACCTTCAACCAGCCGCTTGCCTTGGAACCCCAACTGCCCCACCCCACAACCCTGTCCCTGCCCCCCAACCTTGGTGGGCCAATAAAAAACCTCAAGCAGCAATGGTTTGTGGCACGATGCCACCTATGGGGCAGAGGAGGGGATCTATGGGGCAGAGGGGTATCTATGAGTAGAGGTGGGATCTGTGGGGCTCTGTGGGGATGTATGGGCAGAAGAGGGGATCTATGGTGCAAAGGAGGGGATCTATGGGGCAGAGGAGTGTCTATGAGTAGAAGGGGGATCTATAGGGCTCTATAAGAGGCTCTATGGGGATATATGGGCAGAAGAGGGGAACTATGGGGCAAAGAAGGGAATCTATGGGGCAGAGGGGGACCTGTGGGATATACAGGGTATCTACAGCACAAAGGAGGGGATCTATGGGGCACAATGAGGGGGTGGGGACTTGCCTCGCCATCCCCCACCTCCCACAGGAATATGTCACCTCATGGGGACACTTGTCACCTCCCCAATGACAAAGTGGACACCGTGTCCTGGCACAGCTACCAGACAACCCTTTCTGCCTCCCTGGCCCACAACCAGCCCCACGGTGCCTTGTTGTGGGAGATGCAATAATGACCCCACACACACAGAATCATAGAAGTTGAGGGGACTTTCAGAGGTCCCCCAGTGCCCCCCCTGCCATGACAGGGACATCTTCAGCAGCTCAGGTTGCTCAGAGCCCCGTCCGGCCTGGCCTGGGATGTCTCCAGGGATGGTTCATCCACCACCTCTCTGGGAACCTGGGCCAGGCTCTCAGCACCCTCAGGGCCAACAATTTCATTCTATACACCCTGAATCTCCCTCCTTTAGTTTCAAACCATCACCCCCTGTCCTATCGCAACAGGCCCTGCTCAAAAGTCTGTCCCCATCTTTCACGTAGGTCGCCTTTACATACTGAAAGGCCACAACAAGGTCACCCTGGAGCCTTCTCTTCTCCATGCTGAACAAGCCCAACTCTCTCAGCCTGTCCTCTAATTTTACGATTGACCCAAATTGATGCGTAAGGGGTAGGGAGCTTAGATGATAAGGATGCAATCGAGCAGGGTTTTCTCTGCTGGGGCTCCCTTTTTTGGAGGCACCCAACAGAGCTGCTCTTTACACTCTACCTTAGAAATAAATTATTACTTTAAGGAAAATTTCTGGAATCCGTGCCTGAGCCTCTGTTTCAGGCAATTCAGGGAGAAAAATCTTTCCTCTAAATAAGCCTGAGAGGGGATAAGACCCTTTCTGTTCACCAGGAGTATAAACCCAGGATGAGATGCCCCCAAATTACTCAGCTGAATGCAGAGGTAAAGAAGAGACCTCCCGGACCATCTCTGGGTGTCCTGCCTAATGTTGGGACAATGAGGCTATTCCTGAACCTAAATCTAATTCCGATCGTAGAAATTAAACAGCTGGAAAGACGTGCATCTCTCCAGCTGCGGGAGGGAACATCAGTGATGACTTCAGCCTATTTCACACCAGGTTCCCCAGGAACCTCAGGGACACCTTGAGGGGACCCCAGAGGGGACAGAGAAGGTGCCACCTTGGGCTGCTCCTCTGGTGCTGAGCTGGGCTCCTGGCACAGCTGAGGGCTCTGCTTGAAGGCACCGAGGGGAGATGACACAACAAGTCGTTAAAGGCTTTTGGAAGTAGGAAAACAACCTACAGCTCCCTTGGGAGGAGAAATCTTTAGGGTTTTTGACATGGTGAGCCTGTGGTTGCAGAGCGCTGAAGATGGGGTTGCCGAACGCTGAAGATGGGGTGATGAGTGGTCATCTAAAGCTGGAACACCCCGTGGCTGATACAGCAGGACAGCTCCCCCAGTTTCTGCAATGCGGAGAAGAACGTGCTTGAGAGCGGGATATTTCTGAGGGGGCTTTTCAAGAGGAAGGTCAAAGCGGGGGATACCTGATGGGGAAGGCGCTTTTTGGAGTCGGTGTTTTCGGTTTGCTGCCGTGACAAGGTGGCAGGTCGCGTGGTGATGGGGTTGTCAGGTTAGTACAGGAGACTGGGACTCCTAGGGCGTTGCGCTGGGAGAGCTGGAGCTCAGCAATGAAGCTCATAAAGTCCCTTCACCCTCCTCAGCGTACAAGCACCACCTTTGTGGTTTCCTCGGGGTTTTATCTGAGATGTTCTGTGGGACTTCCCAACACTGAGATGCCCTTGTAGAGCGGCCTTTGCCCAGATGTCTGCAGGGCGAAGCTGAGCCCGCAGCGGGCGGGATGGGGTCTGTGAGCGGTGACAGGCGGGAGATGTGGGGACACAGAAACAGCTCCGGAGACGTGGGCAGGGAGGGACAGGGAGCTGCTCCCAGAAATGCCCTTGGATGGAGGATTCGAGCAGCTCCCCGCCATCCCTGCAGTTCAAACGCCTCCCCTGGAGCAACCCCGTGGCCTCCTCTCCCACCCAGCAGAGCCACCAAGACCATATGGTCCATAGGATGAGCCACCTGCAGCCAAACCCCCAGCAGAGGAGACTGTCCTGCGTGTCCGTCTGTCCCCCCCCAGCCCTTACCTCCCTTGGCAGAAGCAATGTGCTGTTTCTCTTTTTTCTCCACGTACTGCTGCTGTTGTTTGGAGCCTCCCTGTGGTTGGGGCTTTCAGCTGAATCTCAATCACCCTCAGGGTCCTCCCACGCGGTTTCGTCCAAGGTAGGAAAGTGATCAAGGCACCTTCTTCCCTACGGGGCTCTGGACCCAACAGGACTCATGGGTGGGGAAAAAGCCAACTCTCACTCCAGGGCACCCCATGTTTAGAACATCCAAAAGGACCCAGCTCTCCATTGCAGTTGTTGCAATACGTGGGAGCCCATCAGAGGCGCTGAGGCCACGGACGTACCTCTGTGTGGCTGCATTCGGGGAACTGGGACGAGCTCACAGTGTCCTTGGCTGGAAAGTAAGTCTGGAGACAGGGTGAGGAGGCTGGAGATCTGCACTTAGAAACTGCAATGTGCGGTTTCTTCTCAGGGGAACAGCCAGGGGTGACCGTCTTCCAGCTCAAAGAGCTGTCAGAACAGGGCGGCTGAGACCAGGGCTGATGGACGGGACGGATCTTCTCACCCTGCACTAAGGGGCAGTCCCTTTGCCTGTCAAGACCTGCAAGGTTTCAGTTTGAGATGAGCAGAAATGCCAAGGATTTCCGCCTTAAAACACTCCTCGGAGGTGGTGGGGAAATGAGAACAGAACACACAACACGAAATCCCCACAGCTCCACTCTGCAATGAGGTGGATTGGGAGCGACGATGCTGAAAAGCTCTTTGGCATCAGAAATTATTTAATCTGATATCCGTGTTCCTGTTTGCCTATTGCTGTAGGGCAGGTCTGGCTCCTGCAGAGCCCACAGCGCAGCCCCTGCTCCCTGGGGCACCCTCAGCCAGCACCAACCAGAGCTCAGCACCTGCCAAAAGGTCCTCTTGAATCTGTAACCGCCTTTTCCTCCTCGGACAGGTCCCCATCCCAGAGGCAGAAAATGTCCAACAGCAGCTCCGTCACCGAGTTCCTCCTCCTGACGTTTGCAGACATGCGGGAGCTGCAGCTCTTGATCTTCTGGCTCTTCCTGGGCCTCTACCTGGCTGCTCTTCTGGGCAACGGCCTCATCGTCACCACCATAGCCTGTGACCAGCACCTCCACACCCCCATGTACTTCTTCCTCCTCAACCTCTCCATCATCGACCTTGGCTTCCTCTCAACCACTGTCCCCAAGTCCATGGCCAATTCCCTCTGGGACACCAGGGCCATCTCCTATAGAGGATGTGTTGCCCAGGTCTTTCTCTTTGTCTTTTTCATTTCATCGGAGTATTATCTTCTCACCGTCATGTCCTACGACCGCTACGTTGCCATCTGCAAGCCCCTGCACTACGGGACCCTCCTGTGCAGCAGATCTTGTGTCCACATGGCAGCATCTGTCTGGGCCAGCGCGTTTCTCCATGCCCTGCTGCACACGGCCAACACATTTTCACAACCGTTTTGCCAAGGCAATGCCATAGAGCAGTTCTTCTGTGAAATCCCCCATCTCCTCAACCTCTTTTGCTCAGGTGCCTACCTCAGGGAAACTGGGTTTCTCACGGCCGGCCTCTCAGTAGTATTCGGGTGTTTCGTGTTCATCGTGCTGTCCTACGTGCAGATCTTCAGGGCCGTGCTGAGGATCCCCTCTGAGCAGGGACGGCACAAAGCCTTTTCCACCTGCCTCCCTCACCTGGCCGTGGTCTCGCTCTTTGTCACCACTGGCATGTTTGCTCACCTGAAGCCCCCCTCCATCTCCTCCCCATCCCTGGACCTCGTGATGTCCTTTCTGTACTCGGTGGTTCCTCCGGCGGTGAACCCCCTGATCTACAGCATGAGGAACCAGGAGCTCAAGGATGCTCAGAGGAAATTAGTGGCTGGATACTTCCAAAAGCAATAAACTGCCCGTCTTCTGCACATCACTCATGATACAACTCACGACAAGCCCAGTCTCTCTTTTATACGTTTTGGAGTTGTTGATGTTGCTTCGAAGTGGGGGGAAGGCTTGTTCGGTGTTGCTTTTTTAAAATTATGAATAATATTGCCCACAAAGAAATGTCATTATTCATCACACTTTTAATTCACTATCTATCTTTATAGTTTGAGTCGCAGACTGTGTAAATGAGAAGCCATGCTCTCTGTGTAAATAAAATAAAGGGCCCTGAAGTGAAATGTTTGCCTGAGATCCTTCCCCTGAGACTTTTGTGAGGCTGAAGGCCAAGTGTGCAGAGGGGAACGGTCCCAGTACAGCAGCGCTGCCAGGAAGCACCAGCCTTGTTCTTTCCAGAGTTGTTCTCTTTCCCCTTTCCTCCTCTCCCGAGCCCCTGTGTTGGTGTAAGGCCTGAGCAAGGGGATCTCCTCCACATGGTGCCTGAAGACTTAGGTCTTCTTCCAAAGTTGCTCTCAAGAACATGCCTAAGGAATAGACTCACAAGAGGCTCGTTGGTTTGCTTGTTTCTCTGTGGGCTCAGTGTGACGAGATCAAGGTCCCAGCGTGGCTTTGACGAGACTTAGGGCTGGTCGTTCAGGTTTCATTTGCCGGTGGCCAGCACCCAGGTGGATGGTGAAAAGGACAGGGTACCTCTAATCATCCTCCATGGCCACCTAAGAGCTCATGTGGAAGTGGCAGTGACCACCACCACCACCAGTGACCTCCCAGCCTGACCGGTATGGCCCCACAGACTCACCACAGCCCAGGCACCACAACCCACTGAGCAAAACCCCCAGCTCAGGGCCTGTGGGGAGAATGGAGACAGAGTGCAGGAACCGCTGAACAGTTCTGCTCGGGGAAAGGCTCCATGGGGAGATGGGATGTCCCAGAAAGGAGCAGGGCAAGAGAAGCATGGAAGGAGAAACCCTTTGCGACTTGGGGCAGCTGCCCTGTCCATGGAGCTGCCTGAAGACACCCAAGGCCAGGACTCGGTGCTGTCCTGGGCAGCGGGGCTGCCACAGAGAGCTGAAGGCTGCCGGGCATCGGGATATTCCGAGCATGGCAGCCAGAGAGACACTACCACTGGCCTCCATCTCCATTTCATTCTACAGGTCCTGCCCAGACTGGGGTTCTCTGCTAGGCTGGAGTGAGAGCAGGGAGGAGAGCTGAGGATGAGCTGGGCTGGGCCAGAGAGGGAAACACCAGTGAAAAGCTAAAGTGTGTGAGTGTGCAGGGTGGGGACACACAGCAGAGTCACAGAAACAGAGAATCCCAGAATGTGAGGGGTTGGAAGGGCCCTGGAAAGCTCATCCAGTGCAATCCCCCGGAGCAGGAACACCCAGCTGAGGTTCCACAGAAGGTGGCCAGGCGGGTTTGAATGGCTGCACAGAAGGAGACTCCACAACCTCCCTGGGCAGCCTGGGCCAGGCTCTGCCACCCTCAGCGCCAACAACTTTCTTCTCCTATTCAAGCGCAACCTCCTGTGTTCCAGTTTGCACCCATTGCCCCTTGTCCTATCGTTATTGTCAGCGAGAAGAGCCTGGCTCCATCCTCCTGACACTGCCCCTTTCCATATTGATCCCAGCAATGAGGTCACCCCTCAGTCTCCTCTTCTCCCAGCTCCAGAGCCCCAGCTCCCTCAGCCTTTCCTGGGCAGGGAGATGCTCCCAGTGTTATGGCACAGCCAGTTCTCCTCGGAGAGACATGAAGGACCAGTAAAGTAGGGTCTGGTCTGTGCCAATGTTCCCGGATACCGTGAGGCAGCTGCCCCAGGGCAATCATCACAGACCAGCCCCTTGCAACCACCATTTTGATCACCGTTCTCTCACCACAGCTGAGAGAGGTTGTCGGTCCCTCCATGGAAGGACACTGGGTGACTAGGTCGGAAATCCAGGTGCACACAGAGGGGAGATGTGACTGACGATGGCACCATCCCTGCTTACAGCAGCATTAGTGCTATTTCCTGCAACTTTTGCACATACTGAGTGTTTTCTTTCTCTGGTGGCCCATCCTGTGATCAATACTGGGCTGTATGCCACCCACTTCATTTCGCAAGAGTCATGGGCTGGATGGTCTGTCTCCAGAAGGCACCTTGGCCACAGGGCTTCCTATCCTCTGCCGTAATCACTTCACTCTTGCCCCAGGTACAGTTTTGTGGCCTCAATGTACTTGATGACTCCTATGACTTTGCCCCACTGGTGTAGAGCTCCTGCAGTAGCACCATGACACTCATTCTTTCATAATTTGTATTTTAGAGCCAGTTCTGCTCTTCCTGTTCACGTGGGCATCCCGTGAACGCATCACTGCTCTCTTTCGCAGTGTATGGAGGCAGAAGGCCTTCTCCACATGGTTCTCTCACCTCACCTGTTTTCTACACCACCCTCATCACTGACCGTGTGATGCCCAGAACCACACTGCCAAGACAATTCGATAAAGCCCTTTTTCTCCATTGTCCTCACACCCCTGCTCAATCCTCTTATCTACAGTGTAAGGACCAGAGAGGTCGGGCAGAAGTCGCACTGAGAAAAATGCTCAGGAAAGCTTTGAGATGCACAGAGGACCCGTCAGAGTTGTTGGCTTGATGTTCTCTTCTGAACAGGCCCAGAGGACATGGACAGCGTTTGCTGTGTCCCAGAAACCCACCTGGAAGTATGGGATATGGAGAAAGCTTTTGGTGTAGGAAGGGGCAGACAGGTGCTGGTGAAGTTGGCTGATGTCACCTTGAGACGTCTCTCAAATATCTTAGAAAAATCCCAGCTATCAGGAAGGTTCCAAGGTTCTCTGGAAAAGAAAATATCAAACCCATCTTTGAGAAGGCGAAGAAGGAAGATTAGTAGAATTACAGGCTGGTCAGCTTCTCCTCAGTACTTGGGAAAGTGATGTGGCAAGTGTTCTTCCAGCCAAATCCAGCCACTTGAGGGAAATCAAAAAGGGTGCGGAACCTGTTTGGGAGGGGAAAGTAGGGAATGTTGCATACCTGGACTTCAACAAGGCCCTTGACATGGTCTCCCACAGTCTCATTATAACCTTATTGGTGATACTTGGGCTGAAAATGTAGATGACAATGCGACAATGTGGGTGAGAGTTTAGCTGGATGATCAGGCCCAGATGCCACCAGTGGTGTGGACTCCTGCTGGCATCCAGTCACTATTGGCATCCCTCTGTGACTAGCGCTCGAGCCAACGCTGTTGAACATCTTCATGACCTCCTTGCATGGTGGGCTGGAGCTCTCCTTCAGGTTCTTTCTGGATAACGGCAAACTGGGGGAAGCCCTTGAGCTACCTCATCTAGTTCACTCCGGCTTGAGCAAGAGAGTCAGACAAGATGACATTCAGGTCTCTCCGAACCTGAGTTATTCTATGATGCAAGGAATCGTTCCCTCGGAGAGGTTTTTGAAGACGGAATATGGAGAGGAAGGAGAAAAGACAGCAAGGCAGAAGAGAGAAAATGTTGCACTCTAAATACAGAAGAAAATTTATGAGTGGCTGCCTAAAATTATTCACATAGATCTAGAGAGCATAATCAGCTTGCTGGTACATGGCCTTGGTGCTACTAATAAAAAAAACTATTAAAAATAATGAAAGGTGATGGCCTTGAGATTTTTCTGCAGAGGTTCTATCTTTTTCCTACCCCTAAATGCTACCCCTCAACTTGAAAGGAATCCACAACTCTAATCCTTCACCTCAAGCCTCACCACCAAACTAAAGCCCAAGCTCACAACCTTTTGCACTTCCCCTATCACTCACCCTAATTCTCAGTCTTTACTTACCCCTAGCTAGCCTTAATCCTAGCCCTGACACCAGTCCTAACAAAACTGTAACACTGTATCCTCCCTGACCTGAGTTTGGCTTCCTTTGGATTCTCATTTGGCATTTCTTACCTTTTAACTATTGGCATTCTTTCCTTGGTCAGCTCTTCTGTTAAACTAGTACCTCCTTCTATTATCCGTACTGTCTTGTAGTTCCTGCTGCTATTATCTTGCCAGGGGCACCACGAATCTGGTGGGCCACCTGTACACATGCATTAAGAGGTGGCAAAGCAGAGCTTCACTCCAGGGGGATCTTGCGAAACTCTAAGATTTGGCAATAAAACCTTCATGAAGTTTTACAAGGAGAAGCAGTCAGTCCTTTATTGGTGGGCAGAATAACCCCACACACGAGTGCAGGCTGGGACCTGAACAGCTCAGGAGTGACACTGAGAAGAAGTCGCTGGGCATTATGAGGGACACCACAAGAGCCAATGGTGCATGCTCACCATGGGTAAGGCCAAGTGCATATGGGGCTGCGTTAGGAGGAGCGTGGCAAAGCAAAGAACCAAGTTATCATCCCTTGAATCATCCCTGCTGTGCCCACACTTGGGCGAGCGTATCTGGGTGTGGGACTCCCCGTTCCGGAGGAATGGAGAGGAACTGGAGGTCCAGAGGAGACCTGCCAAGATGGGGTTTGGGACCTCTGTGGAGAGGCTGAGAATCCAGGCTTCTTTAGCCTGGCAGAGCGGACAAAGAAACATCAATCCAAGGGTGGCGTTGTGGTGCAAGAGGTCTCCTAGAGGGAGTCTGGATCATCCCATGGCTTTGTGGCTCAGGGAAAGGCCAGTGAGGGTGGAGAGACATCAGCGAAGGTATGGAAATGCCAGGATGAGAGATAGGTGGGAAAGCAAGATGGATGCCAACAGCCTGAAGAGAAAAAGGTGTACGAAGGGGACGGTATAAGCAAACCTGAAGTAAACGTGGTCATTGGCTCTGCTGAGGCTAAAAGGCCACACAAGACCAAGCTCTTTGTCCCCTTGGCTATGGCAGTTGCAGGTGTCTCTGAGGCATACAAGGGTAAACTTTATTTTGGGGCTCCAAACTTCGTTTCCCCCAAGACCCTTCCTGGGGAAGCCATCTACACAGTGTCTTGGCCTGGCTGCAATAACAGCCTTCAATTATCTGCTCTAACGAGTCCATGGGGAGTCTTTATCAGTTATGGCCCTCAGTGGGGCCAATCAGTGCTTCAAGATACTTTGGAGCTTGCTTCTGACTTCAACTTCTTGAGCAATTTGCTCAGTCTGAGTATCTGAGGTTCATGGACTCAGGGCCAAATACACCATGGGCTCATTAAAACACAGAAAGTCCTAACGAACTTCAAGTCTTCAAGACTTGTAGAACTATTCAAGCTCTTTCATAAGGTAGTTAAGGAAGAAGATTTCAAAGTGCACCTAACCAAAATTATTCTTTTAAAGGGCATATTACATTATTTTTCAGTTTAGAGAAGAGGTGATAGCAGCATTCCGTGATTGATTATTGATCTAGAGTGTCTTCTCAGGAGGTCTGGACAGCTAGGAAAAGCAGTCCCTTAAGGTCAAACATGGTACGGAGAAAACCATTAATGGGGTCACCCTTCAGCCTCCTCTTCCTCAAGCTCAAGATACATTTATATTTCACTAAATTTCTCCCCGCCCAGCTGTCCAGCCTGTCCAGGTCTCTGGATGGCAGCACAGCCTTGTGGTGTGTCAGCCACTCTTCCCAGTTCGGTGTCACCAGTAAACTTGCTGACAGTCACTCTACTCCCTCATCCAAGTCATTGATGAATATATCGAATAGTACTGGTCCCAGTATCATCACTCGCAGCACAAATCAATGCCCGACACTCAGCCACAGCCGCATTTCTTTATCGCTGTGAAGAGAAATCTCACATTTGGAGCTGCCAGGAACATGGTGTGGGGTACCAGACCTTCTGGGAACAGAAGAATAAACCTGGCAAAGCAAATTTTTTCCCTCTTCCATTTATTTTATTGAAAGCAATGATTTGTTTTACTGACTGTATCCACGTTAGCTGCTTTTGAAGGCAGCCAGGTGCCTCCAGGACTTTCTGGTAAAAAGAAAAGCATCTTTCACGACATCCATTTTATTACAAAATCCTCAGTACCTCAACACCCCTTAACAGCAACCAGAAAGAAAAACAAACATAGCAATTAACCACTCAGCGAAACACAATGGGGCTGCCTAGAGAACAAGCATTGATGGGCATCTCCTGTCCGCCTTGTCAAAGCAGCAGCTCTAACAAGGCTCTGGTTTGGTCACTACACAGTGCTCGCTTCTCCCCACAGATGTTTCAGGGAAGAGAAGAAGGGCCCCAAGATTTAACATTTTTGAGAAGACTGGAGCAAGCAAAGAGCCATTTGGCCGAATCAAGTCCGAAGGCAGCGGAGATGCCAGAAATGCCGCAGAGCTGCACCCCCCGAGCAAGATCCTCCGGGGGTGTTCACACATTCACAACCCCAAAGCACCACGTCCGCAACGGAGGGAGGGGTCTCTGCACCAAATACACAAACAAGGGGGTGTGGGTTTGTTTCTTTTTTTGCTTCTTTTTCAAGACGTAGGAGACAAAGCGTCACTGCCGGGGAAGCGACCAATTCCCTCTTGCCCACTCCGCAGGGGCGACGGTTGCTGACCCCAACACACCTCGCGGTTCTGGTGGGTTCGTGTTTGTTCTCTGCTGAGCTCCGGGGTGCAGGTGGCGTTTGGCTTCGCTCAGTTCTTTTTGGTCTTGGGGGTGTCATATTTTCTCTTGCTCGAGTACCACAGCAGCAGCGGGATGCCGATGGAGGGCAGGGTCATCACGCCAAAAGCCGCCCAGTCCAGCTAGGAGAAATTTTTAGAAAGAGTCAAACCAAATCACATACAGATGAGTTTTATAACCATTAGATCATCTAGTCTAAAAGCTTCTGGCCCAAATCCCACAGCGCCAGCTCCTTCCAGAGGTAGCTGGATGAAAACTCTTTGCTTTGATTCTCTTCTGGACAACTGATATTGGATTCATTGCGATCCACGCTGAAGTTTTCCAGGCGACCTCAGTGCAAACCAAACATGCCACAAACTGGTAAACGTGCTGTGGTGCGAGTTGCTAAAGTGCAATTTTAGTGACTGACTGAAAGGTACTTACAAAATGTGGGGAGAACCTCCTGTCAAACTCCCGCTGAGCCAAGATTCCTCCCTGCCCAGGAGCACTAGTGAAACCAACCTGAAAAAGAGTATTTGTCACCTTTCCACGTGCAGTATAGGGGTGCAGGGACAGGCGTCACCCCCCAATAAGCAGCTCAAAGAGCATTATCAGGCGTATCTGCCATCCAGTTTGGGCAAGGATCCTATAAACAGTCAACTCACCACAACCTGCCCACCCTCCTGTGCCAGGTATGTGATGGTGGCAGAGGTGAAGTTGAAGTAACCAGCTTTGAGAGGCCGCAAAACCACGGTGTGGGAGACGTTACTCGCTCTGAGAGCCGTAAGTTAAGGAAAATAGCTGCATTTCATCAAAGAGAGAGAAGGAAGGAGATAAAGAGCGCTCAAACCAGCTGGAAGAGTCAAGATCCAAGTCCTCTGTCGCTACAGACACCCAGACCCTTCCATGGCTGATCCAGCTGCTCTCGTTTCCCAGGCAAGTGAATTGCAAACGGACCCGGTCCCATCTCCAAGGAATTTGGGGGTTTGTTTTTCATTGTTTTTTATTTGTTTTTAAAGCACAGCACTCTGAAGGAGAACAGAGATTTGCATTCAACACCCTGCAATACCCCATTCAATTAATATCCAGTGTGCTGGAACCTCTGTGACAATAAATGAAGACAGGAGAGCTACAGGATGCTCCAGGGCAAGAAGGAGCACCAGGAAAAATTTCAGAACATGAAAAGGATACGGAGCGATCCTGTCCCACTTGACGTTGAGCATCCCGGAGACAATGCCAAAATCTTCTGGAGGGAAAGAATCATCCGACAGCTCCACGTCTAAAGCGGCACTAAATGTATAAAAGAAAGCAATGAGAAGAGTGTCTTAGACTTGGAGTTCTGCTCACTGGGGACTGCAGCAAAGAGCGAGGACGGTTCCATACTGACAATTCAGCAGCTGGAAGAGTGAATTTTTGAAACATACAAAGGCACCAAGAGAAGAGGGGGAGGAGAGTGAAGGTGTGTTACAGGGAGACTGAAAAAAGATGAAGGCAAAGCTGAGAGAAGCTGCAAAAAAAAGGACAGAGAACTGAATGTGAAAAGAGCTCCCCAAGCCAAGAACAGGAGACTGCGTGTGTGGGGAGCAGAGTGTCACGAGACACACAAGTAACCACACTGAGGTCAACATCTAGAGCGGCTGTGAGATGAAAGCAGGAACAACAGAACAGGAAGAAAAGGGTGAATTGCAGGGTCAAACCTTCAGGCAGTGGTGGGGAGCTCAGAGTTGGGGAACAAAGGTGCCAGCACACCACAGAGCCCAAAAACAGTCTTTGCAGACACACGACTTGTGGTCCCAGTCAATATGAGAAGCCTGGCCACGACTTACCTGGAGCCAACGTTGTATATGTTGTACTGTAAAGTCAAGTCCTTGCCTTCCACTGCGTATCTGTTTAACAGAGATTTGGAGGCCAAGAGCCTGGCGCCTTCCTCACAGTGGGCCATGGAAAACAGGGCGAACACGGCGAGAATCAGGAGCTTCATCTGGCCGCAAAAGAAAACGGAGCATCATTGATAATTTAATTGCAAAAAAACCACAAACATGAGAATGAAACAAGACAATTTGGGCATTCCTGTATAGTGAGACACAACCAGCTGTATAGTTCACAGCACTGGTGATAAAGGATTGTCACGGATTTAGCAGAAAGTTACTCTGGCTCCACACAAGGCTGCAATGGCCCCCAAATAACCCGTGCACTTTCCTGTGGGGATGCAAGAAGTNCTTGCCTTCCACTGCATATCTGTTTAACAGAGATTTGGAGGCCAAGAGCCTGGCGCCTTCCTCACAGTGGGCCATGGAAAACAGGGCGAACACGGCGAGAATCAGGAGCTTCATCTGGCCGCAAAAGAAAACGGAGCATCATTGATAATTTAATTGCAAAAAAACCACAAACACGAGAATGAAACAAGACAATTTGGGCATTCCTGTGTAGTGAGACACAACCAGCTGTATAGTACACAGCACTGTTGATAAAGGATTGTCACGGATTTGGCAGAAAATTACTCTGGCTCCATGCAAGGCTGCAATGGCCCCCAAAATACCCATGCACTTTCCTGCGGGGATGCAAGAAGCGGCACAGCAGTGGCCCAGACCCACAGGCATGGAAAAAGATGATGGTTTTCTCTCTTTTCAAAGCCCCCACAAGTATCACATTTCAGTAGTTGACAAAGGTCTCGGATCACAAAGCCTCTTCTAGTAACTTTCAGAGTAAAATCTTTAGCAATTAACAGTTTCACCAATTAACAGTTAATTGCCATTGGGAAGGATGGCAGCTTTCCAGTGCTGTCTTACGCAACAGAGTTTGCTCTCCTCCCCATCAAATGTTCTGTTCTACTCAGAAAGATCCTCATTCTATCTGAGGGAGCTGGGGCTCTGGAGCCTGGAGAAGAGGAGACTGAGGGGTGACCTCATTGCTGGGATCAATATGGAAAGGGGCAGTGTCAGGAGGATGGAGCCAGGCTCTTCTCGCTGACAATAACGATAGGACAAGGGGCAATGGGTGCAAACTGGAACACAGGAGGTTGCGCTTGAATAGGAGAAGAAAGTTGTTGGCGCTGAGGGTGGCAGAGCCTGGCCCAGGCTGCCCAGGGAGGTTGTGGAGTCTCCTTCTGTGCAGCCATTCAAACCCGCCTGGCCACCTTCTGTGGAACCTCAGCTGGGGGTTCCTGCTCCGGGGGGGTTGCACTGGGTGAGCTTTCCAGGGCCCTTCCGACCCCTCACATTCTGAGATTCTGTGATTTGTTATTCTTCCCTATTCCCACTCCCTGAGGTACAATCACCCCCCTCCACGGGCCTTTTTGTCCCCAGAAGTCCCAGCTTCACATCATGCTGTCCCAGCATCCCTGGAGCTGCTGAGAGGGCAAGCAGACCACACGCTCATTATATCCTGATGCTCATTTAGAAACTTGTCAACGCTCCTCAATGCAAAAGCTGCTCACGTGTCAGTCTCCGCTGTCTCTTCCTTCCCCTCAGTCTCCACAGCAGCACCCACACCCTAGGCCGCTCATACGCCCCCCCACCGAGACCCAGGGGGAAGCCCAGAACTACTCCGCGCCCCCTCCGCCCCAATTCCTCCCTTCACGAATCCTCTCGAACCCCCAATTTCTCCTACAATCCCCCAAGCCCCGGGGTCCCTCACCTTTGCTGCTCTCAGCGTTAAGGCCGCGTCAGCGCAGCGGAAACGGAAGTGCCCACGGAGCGGAACGTGGAGACGCCGCGACCCCGGGGCACGCTGGGAAATGTAGTCTTGTGGCGGGAGGGGACTCCGCGCCTGCGCAGAGCGCGTCCCACATGCAGACAGACGGTGTCAGGGGTTGGTCCCTTCCCTGACATCCTGTGGTTCCCCCCGCGCCGTTGGTACAGTCGGCGGCAGCAATCTGCACATGCGCAGTACGACGCGGCCCCGCCCAACTTGCCGCGGCTCCATGCGCTAGGGCGCCGCTTCTCAACCAAACCTGCCCTCAGCGCGGAGGAGGCGGTGCCTCGTCTTCTTATTGGCCGCCGGGCAGGCGGCGTGGGTCGCGATTGGTCTGTGCGGGGGGGAGGCGTGGTAGGGTGAGGCGGCAGGGGGAGGGGGCATTTCTCGGAGCGGCAGCCGCGCGGTCTCCAGAAGGTTCCGTGCCCGGTGCCGCAGCCGCCGCCACGATGATGGGTCCGCGCCCCGTCCTGGTGCTCAGTGAGTGTCCCCGCCGGCCGGCCCGGCCTCTCGGGGGTCCAGGGGATGGGGGCTGAGGGGAGCGGTCGGGTCTGGCGGGGTCCCCCCTTGTCTCCTCACCCTCCCGCCGCCATGTTGTTCTCCCTCAGGGCCGGGCCCCCCCGCACAGACCGAACCGGGCCGGGGTCCCCACGCTCCCCGGGGGTTCCGCTAGGCCCCGGCACGCCCTGAGCTCCCCCCTCGCTTTCAGGCCCCTCGGCCTGGCCGCCCTTCGCTCCCTGGCCCGCACTCCTCGTTAAACACCGTTTCCCGGCGGATCGCGGATTCTTTCTGCCGTTTTGACAGAATGACAGAATGTGAGGGGTTGGGAGGGCCCTGGAAAGCTCACCCAGTGCAACCCCCCCGGAGCAGGAACCCCCAGCTGAGGTTCCACAGAAGGTGGCCAGGCGGGTTTGAATGGCTGCACAGAAGGAGACTCCACAACCTCCCTGGGCAGCCTGGGCCAGGCTCTGCCACCCTCAGCGCCAACAACTTTCTTCTCCTATTCAAGCGCAACCTCCTGTGTTCCAGTTTGCACCCATTGCCCCTTGTCCTATCGTTATTGTCAGCGAGAAGAGCCTGGCTCCATCCTCCTGACACTGCCCCTTTCCATATTGATCCCAGCAATGAGGTCACCCCTCAGTCTCCTCTTCTCCCAGCTCCAGAGCCCCAGCTCCCTCAGCCTTTCCTGGGCAGGGAGATGCTCCCCTCCCTTCAGCATCTTGGTGGCTGCGCTGGGCTCTCTGCAGCAGTTCCCTGTCCTTCTGGAGCTGAGGGGCCCACAACTGCACACAATATTCCAGATGTGGCCTCACCAGGGCAGAGTAGAGGGGCAGGAGAACCTCTCTGACCTATTGACCACCCCCTTCTGATCCCCCCCCAGGTCCCATTGGCCTTCCTGGCCACAAGGGCCCAGTGCTGGCTCATGGGCATCCCGCTGTCCCCCAGGACCCCCAGGTTCCTTTTCACTGCTCTCCAGCAGCTCATTCCCCAACTTATACTGGAACCTGCAATTGTTCCTGCCCAGAAGTTAACTTAACTTGCTCTTGTTATTTGTCATTACCTTTTTTCCCCTCCTTATGTTTCTGAGCACGTTCCCTGTGCTGTCCCGTTTGAACCCCTCGCACTTCGGAATTCTGTCACCACCCTCCGATATGAGACTTTCTTGGCGTTTGAGTTTTTATTTTCGTGCTTGAGTTTCTCATTCTCATCTCTCCATCCGCTCTGCTCAACATTAAACCAGCAGATGGGCTGGTCAACAGGACCCCTTTGCTACAGACCTCCTGACCTTCTTCTTGGTGCTGCTTTTACTGTTCCTGTCTATTGTTCTTTCTTGTAAACCTATAGGCGCAAACATCCACTCCTGAAGTAAATCAGTGCTCATGAAGCCCATGCTTGTCACAAAATAAAATGATGCTAATCAGGAATTCTGTTAGAATAAGGAATGTTGTTTTTCACTGACTGTTAATACAGTTTCTTCCAGTGGTATTTGCTTTGTGAACTCTTTAATTTAGAGCTGAGGGGGTGTCTGTCATCCATTGTCACTGTTTCAGTGGCAGATGTGTTAGTGAGATCAGATTAAAGTTATATTTGTGCCTTTTTTTTCCCTATACTTTAGGTCAGAATATGAAACGTGAGTCTGGAAGAAAAGTCCAGACTGGAAACATCACTGCTGCTAAGGTACCGTATTCTGATGTCAGGCTCTTTTTATTCTTTTGTGTGTGTGTATATGTATATATTTAAGAGGGAAAACTGGATCTGAAGCAGTTTTTGTCTGGGCTGTATCAATCCAGGGTAGAAGCAGCATAGAAAATGGATTTTCAGTGTTCAAACAGTAGGTGCAGTGTAAGTGAATGTGAAGGGGTTTATCCCACCAAAACCTCTTTCCCTGCAAAATCCGAAAGTATCGAAGCGTTGACGTTGGATTTAGGTAATAATTCAGTGCGATGCCAGTGCTTTTATAATCCCTGTGTTGCCATCCCCACACGATTCTTAACTTCTACTGCATCTAAGCAACTGTGGAGTCATTGGGTCACTTAAATTTTGCAGTGGCTGCTTGTTTCGTATCTATTATGTGGGTTTTTTCAGGCATTTGATGCCCTCCTGTATTGCCTAATTTCTTTTCTTCCTCCTAGACTATTGCTGACATTATCCGAACGTGTTTGGGACCGAGAGCTATGATGAAGGTGAGAACTTTTGCTGAAATACCCGCCTAGAAACACTGCCCACGCGAAAGGTCGACACCAATGTTGTTTCTCTTTTGTTTGCAGATGCTTTTGGACCCCATGGGTGGGATTGTGATGACCAATGATGGCAACGCTATTCTTAGAGAAGTAAGTTTCTCCTAAAGGATTGTCTTGCTTAACACGCGAGTCAGAATCTTCTAGGATACCGCTAGTAAAGGGCAGCACCAAGAGAAGTATTTACTGGGGAGGGATTAAATAATTCCAGCAAACATTCTTCTTCCTCAGAAAAGCAGGTTTGATTCTAGGGCACTGAGTTTTCATGGAGGTTTTACAAGACTGGTGTAAATTCTGGGATAACTGTAGGTGTAATTGCATCAAAACCTTGTGAGTGGCTGCTTACTTTTTAATTAGATTGAGAAATCCTTGTTGTCTTGCTGGTGCAAGTGCCATAGAAATAGCACCACAAAAATTGCAATGCCTGAAAAACTGCAAGAGACACAATATTTTGAAATACAAAGGCTTATTTTTGGTCTGAAAAGGGAAGAAAAATCTTTGCTATAGTCGGGCAGAATACCTTTGCGTGGTGTTTGTTCCATGAGTGATGCAAGAAGTTTCTGCTTTAGTATTCTGGACCAAAACTGTGTCCCTTGCTCCTGTACAGATTCAAGTCCAGCATCCAGCTGCAAAATCAATGATTGAGATCAGCCGCACTCAGGATGAAGAAGTCGGAGATGGGACCACGTCCGTAATTATCCTTGGTAAGCAGAATGAACAAGACAGACTCTTTGTAGAGGTTTAAGGCTGAACTTCACCCATTTTGCTCATCAGAACAAACAGGCTTTAATGAGACACAGATTTCTTATTTACCCATCCTAAAATTAACACTTTTTTTTACTGCGAAGAGAATGCTTGGTTCATTAGTCCCTTAAGTGATCAGCTCTGTGTTTCGGAATGTTGTGTTCTTTCCCAAAAATAAGCACTGTTTGGTATCAAGAAAATGTAGAGATGATCGAGCTCTCTGTGCAGACAGCAGATACTTCTTGTCTGCTAAGCTGTTCCTTGCCTTGACTGTTGATGACCTATACTGGCTTATCTAGGGAATTTTGATAGGTTTTTGGGGTTTTCTTTTAGCTGGAGAGATGCTCGCTGTTGCCGAACACTTCCTTGAACAGCAGATGCACCCGACTGTGATTATTGGGGCTTATCGTAAGGCTCTGGATGATATGATCAGTATTCTAAAGAAAATTGGGTAAGTGTGGGCTGATGGTGGTTAGAGAGGAGTGATATGGGGGTTTGGTGCTGCTTAAAGGTGATTCTTCAGGGAATAATTTAGTTAAAAATAACAATATAATTGGAGAGGGACTCAATGAGATTATAAATTGTGGCTTGGAGTAGTACTTGGTTTACTATTTGTTTTTTTTTTCCCTTTTCTCAGCACTCCAGTGGACGTGAACAACAAAGAGATGATGCTTAAAATAATCAAGAGCGCTATAAATACGAAGGCAATAAACCGCTGGTCTGACTTGGCCTGTAGCATCGCTCTCGATGCCGTTAAGACTGTGGAGTTTGAAGAAAATGGCAGAAAGGAAATCGATATTAAAAAATACGCCAAAGTAGAAAAGGTGGGTATGTCCTGAACCGTTTCTTATGTGTGTCACTTTCTCACTCTGAACTGGTTGTTCCGGGGATGTGTTGGGAAAAATTTTGTGCTACTGATCTGCAGTTTGCAAACATAAACCTTAAAGGTGTTTTAGTCGGTGCAATCAGCCTTGCTGGTTTATAGCTCTCAAAATGAACTTGGATCGTGACCTGCATCATGGTTACGCAGGAGAGTTTTCCTTTTTCAGTACACGGGATGGATAGTTCAGGAGCACAGATCCAGGTTTTGTCGACCGCCTC
Organism: Pampusana beccarii; assembly: GCA_013399365.1. Classification (NCBI taxonomy): domain Eukaryota; kingdom Metazoa; phylum Chordata; class Aves; order Columbiformes; family Columbidae; genus Pampusana; species Pampusana beccarii. The sequence goes on along the minus strand of VWYH01000714.1, from coordinate 181,013 downwards.
GCCTTATTTTCCCCCTTTCTTTTCTCTGTCAGATTCCAGGTGGCTTTAGCGAAGACTCGTGTGTTTTGCGTGGAATCATGGTGAATAAGGACGTAACTCACCCCCGGATGCGTCGCCTTATTAAGAATCCGCGCATCGTCCTTCTGGATTGTTCGCTGGAGTACAAGAAAGGAGAGAGCCAGGTAAAGCGAGTCCTGCAGGAGATGTTCCCGGCTTTTGATTTAAGCCTGGTAAAGTGAAGGGAAGCAGGTGGCTCGTTCAGAACACAACTGGTAAAAGGCTCCTGTGTCATTCTGCCTTGTGGGGACCTTCTGCAAGTAGAGGCTGATTGTGCTGGGGGGTCAGAACCCTGGGAAAAAGGGTAGAAAAATATAATGGCCACTGCAGTGATCGGAGTAGCTAAGAGTCAAAGGAGTATTGGTGTGTTTTAATTAATGCTAATGTTAATTTACACCTCTATCTGTGCAGACTGATATTGAAATAACGCGGGAGGAAGACTTTGCCCGCATCCTACAGATGGAGGAGGAGTACATCCAGCAGATGTGCGAGGATCTGGTGAGAGTCAAGCCAGACCTGGTCATCACGGAAAAAGGAATTTCTGGTAATAATACTCGTGATCCTTCTTTGTGTTTGAATTCATGTTCATGAGGTTCGTGCCGTGTTAAATGTCATGTTCAGTAATTAAAAACAAACAAGCAAACACTCTGAGTTTGAACATGATCCTATTTTCTTCTGGTTTGTTTTCTTTTTTAGCTTACTAGCAAATAATTCTACATTCCAGACAGTGAAGTTGGTTCTCAAGGTTGCCTTGTGAACTTAAAATAATAGTTTGCTCTTCCAGCATTTGGAAACAGTATCAAAACAGCAGTGAGGATGGGTTTAGCAAAGCGTGAAAAACTGCACTGTAACTTCAGTTTGCAGTTTGGTTTAAGAAGCGACATTTAGGTGGTTTTTTTTTCCATAACCCTTGTTACTTTAGAGATGCAAATTCTGTCACGGTACCCCTGATTGACCAATAAAATTGTACAAACCTGATTTCAGACTTGGCCCAGCACTACCTGATGAAAGCAAACATCACGGCGATCCGCAGGGTGAGAAAGACGGACAACAACAGGATCGCCAGGTAAATGCTGTCCTCTCGCTGTCCCTGGCCTGCAGTTTTCACCTTTTTTCCCCCAGTTCCTATTTGTGAGCGTCTCACCGGCCGGTGTTTGTGTGCTAGGGCCTGCGGAGCTCGCATCGTGAGCCGCACGGACGAGCTGCGGGAGGAGGATGTGGGAACCGGAGCCAGGCTCTTTGAGGTTAAAAAAATAGGAGATGAGTATTTTGCCTTCATCACCGATTGCAAAGACCCCAAGGCTTGTACAATCATCCTGCGGGGAGCCAGCAAAGAGATCCTGGCGGTAAGTGATTCGTGTTGGACTTCGCATCGTCTCCTGGCCACCTTGGTGGCAGTGAGTCCTTGCTGCCTTTTGGGAGTTTGTATGCGAGTGAAGCAATTGGATCCCAGAACAACTCCAGGTTCCAGTGTAAGTTGGGGGATGAGCTGTTGGAGAGCAGTGAAAAGGGACCTGGGGGACAGCGGGATGCCCATGAGCCAGCACTGCCCATGGCCAGGAAGGCCAATGGGACCTGGGCTGGATTAGAAGGGGGGTGGTCAGTAGGTCAGAGAGGTTCTCCTGCCCCTCTGCTCTGCCCTGGTGAGGCCGCATCTGGAATATTGTGATCAGTTGTGGGCCCCTCAGTTCCAGAAGGACAGGGAACTGCTGCAGAGAGCCCAGCGCAGCCACCAAGATGCTGAAGGGAGGGGAGCATCTCCCTGCCCAGGAAAGGCTGAGGGAGCTGGGGCTCTGGAGCTGGGAGAAGAGGAGACTGAGGGGTGACCTCATTGCTGGGATCAATATGGAAAGGGGCAGTGTCAGGAGGATGGAGCCAGGCTCTTCTCGCTGACAATAACGATAGGACAAGGGGCAATGGGTGCAAACTGGAACACAGGAGGTTGCGCTTGAATAGGAGAAGAAAGTTGTTGGCGGTGAGGGTGGCAGAGCCTGGCCCAGGCTGCCCAGGGAGGTTGTGGAGTCTCCTTCTGTGCAGCCATTCAAACCCGCCTGGCCACCTTCTGTGGAACCTCAGCTGGGGGTTCCTGCTCCGGGGGGGTTGCACTGGGTGAGCTTTCCAGGTCCCTCCCGACCCCTCACATTCTGGGATTCTGTGCAATTCTGTGATTCGTGGTTTTGTGCCGTTGCAGGAGGTGGAACGCAACCTGCAGGATGCCATGCAGGTTTGCCGCAACGTCCTCCTCGACCCGCAGCTGGTGCCGGGCGGCGGAGCCACCGAAATGGCCGTTTCCCAGGCGCTGACCGAGAAGTCTAAGGGCATGACGGGGGTGGAACAGTGGCCGTACCGCGCCGTGGCCCAGGCGCTCGAGGTCATTCCCCGAACGCTGATCCAAAACTGCGGCGCGAGCACCATCCGGGTGCTGACATCGCTCAGGGTGAGACGTGTGGTGCAGAATGGCCCGAGTTTGAAGGGAATATCGATTCCCAACTCCTGTCCCTGCACAGGACAACCCCACAGTTCAGACCGTGGGTCTGAGGACGTTGTCGTGTGGATGGAGAGTCCTAGGATGCTCTTCAGCTGCTCCATCAACTTAAAAAAATAATTTGGCTTAATGGAGCGTGACGAACTCTGTACGGTGCTGGCAAACCCTGCTGAAACAACATTGTGCGAAAGCAAAGTTGATGATTAAGATCTAGTTCAGCTAATGATCACCAGCAGGTAGAGACACAGGCCTAAAGCTGAAGAGTACGGAAAAAGCTTGAAGTTCATAGGAGCTGTTGTTTTGCTGAATACTGGTTGTAAGGTTTTGCTAAGCCAGGCTTATAGCATCTATAAGACTAGCTAGTGATTCAGGATGCGTAAGTGTGCAAGAAGATGACTCTCGTCTTCTTCAGGTGCGCATTACACTGGTTAACAGCAGAATGAATGATGTGGGCTGCTCTCTTTACAAAGAATCATCGCGGAAAAAGTGCTTGTTGCCCAGAAACAGTTGTTGAAAGCGTATAATTAGAAATCCTCTGCATGTTAGCTGCTGTGAGCTCCGCGTGGCGTTTTCTGCCGTGACCCAGAAATAAGCACGTGGTACTGAAATGGGTACAAGGGAGGAAGCACATCTGCTTGGCAACATTCAGAGTAGGAAGTTTAGTTCTCCTGAGCTCTGGGGTCTGTTTGAATTTCCAGAAGGTGAATTTGCTGTTTTACCCCAGGTGATGACCTGTTTGTTCTCTTTGCAGGCAAAACACACTCAAGAGGGCAGCCAGAGCTGGGGAGTGAACGGTGAGACCGGTGCCTTGGTCGATATGAAGGACCTGGGCATCTGGGAGCCTTTGGCCGTCAAATTGCAGACGTACAAAACCGCGGTGGAGGTGAGTGGAGGGGGAGCAGTGCTGCTGCGACATTTAATGAAGCAGAACAAGGGCAAGTGTAGAGTCTTGTGTCTGCGCAGGTGGGGGGATTGGACTGGGTGAGCTTTCGAGGTCCCTTCCGATCATTTACACACTGTGATTCTGTCATTCTGCTCTTCGGGTGGCACCGCCCGCATGGGAGCTGTGGTGACAAGGGACTTAGCGCCTGTGAGGAGCTTTCAGAGGTGTTTATTTGTTTTGATCCCCTGGTTCAAATTTGCCACGTTGTGTCCCATGTTTTTCCACAAACTGTGTAAAGTGGTGTAGTTATGAGGCTGGGCCGCTCCGGGTGGTGGTTGGTGCTGAGCCCAGTTAGCGGTCCTGGGAGCTTCTGCCCTTCGGTGTCCAACCTCCCCGTGTCAGCCGCCGTCATTAAAATGTCACATTTTGAGCATTTGCTCACTGGTCTTCGATTAAAGGACACTGGGTCCCTCTTTTGTCATGGGGGTCACCCCTGAGCTCCCCCATGCCTGGGACAGGCACCGTGTCCTTTGCACTGTGGTGCTGAGACAAACGTTCCATCAAAGGCTGTGAGGGTTTTTGGCGCCGAAGGCCATGGGGTTTTGGCGCGAAAAGCGGGCAGATTGTATTTTATTCTTTATGATGAGCTCCTGACTGGACCCGTATGGGTTTTTCTCTGCAGACGGCAGTTCTCCTCCTCCGCATTGATGACATAGTTTCGGGACACAAGAAGAAGGGTGAGGACCAGAACAAGCAGCCCCCGGCACCCGAGCCAGCCCAGGAATAGGGGTGAAGAACCGGGGAGACCCCCAGCTGCGGAAAAGCCTGATGTGTCAGTTCCCCTATTCCGGGAGGAGAGAGCGACGCTTAATTTAAGTTCCTGGTCTACAACTTCTCCATCCTCTTAAAATAAAACGTCTTGAAAGCGGGTTCTTTTGTATGTTTGAAGTTTTTTTTTCCGGAAGGGCGGCGGCTCCTTTAAGAATCTCCCGCCAGGAGGGGGCGGGCTCTGCGCGGTCACGTGACAGGGCGGCAGCCGCCATGTTGCCGCTGCTGGCGCTGGTGGCGGCGGCCGCGGGCGGGCGGCAGGTGAGGAACCGGAACCGGAACCGGGGGAACGGGACCGCGGTACCGGGGGTAACGTGGCCCGGAGCGGCCGGCGCCGCCTCCAGCCCCCCGGGCTGCGGCTCGTCCCGCGTTGCGACGCGTGTGTGGGACGGGACTCCCCCCGTGTCGCTCCCGGTTCCTTCGCAGAGCGCCCCGGGCTGATGCTGGTCGAGTGTGGGGGGCAAAGCGGCTCCCCCGGGTCTCCCAGCGATCCCCGCCCGGGAGCGGAGCCCGGAGCTGGGGGGACCCGCCCCGGGTACGGTGGGGCAGGTGGGGGGGACCCGTCCTGCCGCCACAGCCCGGGCGGCTCGGTACCGACCGTGGTACCCGCGGTGTGCGGGGGCGGGATGGGGAGCGGCTGGGAAACTGCTCAGAATGACAGAATGAGAGGGGTTGGAAGGGCCCTGGAAAGCTCACCCAGTGCAACCCCCCCAGAGCAGGAACCCCCAGCTGAGGTTCCACAGAAGGTGGCCAGGCGGGTTTGAATGGCTGCACAGAAGGAGACTCCACAACCTCCCTGGGCAGCCTGGGCCAGGCTCTGCCACCCTCAGCGCCAACAACTTTCTTCTCCTATTCAAGCGCAACCTCCTGTGTTCCAGTTTGCACCCATTGCCCCTTGTCCTATCGTTATTGTCAGCGAGAAGAGCCTGGCTCCATCCTCCTGACACTGCCCCTTTCCATATTGATCCCAGCAATGAGGTCACCCCTCAGTCTCCTCTTCTCCCAGCTCCAGAGCCCCAGCTCCCTCAGCCTTTCCTGGGCAGGGAGATGCTCCCCTCCCTTCAGCATCTTGGTGGCTGCGCTGGGCTCTCTGCAGCAGTTCCCTGTCCTTCTGGAGCTGAGGGGCCCACAACTGCACACAATATTCCCCATGCGGTCTCAGACGCTGCAGATTTGGGGTTCCCCTGCGCTGGGTAGGACGGAGCCTCCCCCCTAGACCTCCCGTTGCTCCGCAGGTGTCGATGCAGTACAACCCCGGCTGGAACAGCTCCTCTGTCAACCTGCTGCACGTGCGGGCAGTGGGGCCCGGCGACACCCTGCACTTCATCTGGAGCAGCATCGGGGCCCCCGCGGTGCTGCTGGTGGTTACGGGGAGCAGGACCAGCACCTTGGGCATCGACTGGACTCGGCTGCTCTCGCCCGCTCCCGCCGGCGCTGTCTGGATCGACCCTCCCGGCAGCGTCATCTATTCCACTGCTGTTGTTTTCACCAAGGTACCGCTGAGGACAGTGACCCTGCGCCGGGAGAGACGCCCCACGGGTGGAGGGGACACGGGGAGCTGCCCCGGGGCATTGCGGGTCGGTCGGTAGCTTTCCCAGCTTGTGGGTCCTACCCTGGTTGTCTCTGCCTTGAGCTGTGATCGTTTGGCCGATGTTTGGCCAAGGCAGCTCCTTTTTGGTCTCTTTCCTCTCCCCGGTGGCGCCGCAGCCTGTGGGCCGTGGCACAACGTGGTGGCATCCACAGCGGCTCCCTCTCGCTTTCCTCTCCCCAGGTGTTTGAGTACAGCGAGGCCAAAACAGGAGAAGAGCTCTTCTACCCCACATACGACCTGTCTGAGTTTTTCTGGGACAGCATCAATCGCACGCTGAACCACACAGCCCTGACGGCCGAGTTCAGGGGCATCCCAGCCACTGACCCCAGCGGCAGCTTCTCCAATGGCAGCTTGGCCTTTCGGGTGAGTCTGGGGGTGATGTGCTGAGATACAAACAGGAAAACACAGCGGCGTGTCCAGAGCATCTTCTAGAGAGGGAAGGTTGCTCCTTGGTGTCCTGGCTGATGACCGCGCTGTTCCTCTGTTCTGTGTCCCCTGCAGGTGACAGCGTACGAGGCCAGCAGCCGTGACAGGTCCCTGCCCAGCCTCCTGCACACGGCAAACAGCTCCAAAGCGGAGTTTGTCCTGGCTGGGGTTGCTCCACGGGGCAACAACTCTCGCTTTATGCTGGAGGTGGCCACGGTGGAGGAGACGGGGGTGGCGCAGAAGCTGCGTTCAACGCGCTCCATCGATGACGAGTACACTCCCACCATCTTCGAGGTGAGTGAATTGAGGTCGCATTTGGGGTGTTGAGTCCGGTTGTGGGCCCCTCAGTTCCAGAAGGACAGGGAACTGCTGCAGAGAGCCCAGCGCAGGCCCCAAGATGCTGAAGGGAGGGGAGCATCTCCCTGCCCAGGAAAGGCTGAGGGAGCTGGGGCTCTGGAGCTGGGAGAAGAGGAGACTGAGGGGTGACCTCATTGCTGGGATCAATATGGAAAGGGGCAGTGTCAGGAGGATGGAGCCAGGCTCTTCTCGCTGACAATAACGATAGGACAAGGGGCAGGGTGCAAACTGGAACACAGGGGCTCCCCACCGCAGCCCACCCTGTCACAGAGACCCCCTCCTCCCTTCACCCTCTTGTTCTCCCTCCCCAGACGCTCTCCCTGGTCGCCGAGTCCCGAAATGGCAGCTCTGCCCTCAGCTTCCTGCAGTGGAAGGCGACAGCCTACGGGTCCCCGAGCCCCCGGCGCGAGGACAACATCCAGTGCCGCTCTCGGGGGCTGCAGGCGGCCAACTGGACCCTGCCCGTCTCCAGCATCGTCCGCGCCTACTTTGGGGAGGGTGCGGGCAGCGCCTACACCGTCAGCGCCATCAATATTTCTTTCGGAGGAGAGGATGGAAAGGTTTACCAGGAAAAGCGCTACCTCAGCTGGTGAGCGGGATCTGTTGTGCGTGAAGTGATGCTCTCCCAGTCACTCATAACTTGCGCTTTGGGGAACTGCTAGGTTCGAGGGATTCTTTGCTTAATAACCGTCTCCTTTCAAAAGTCTGTGTTTTGCTGTTCTCCTGTAGCGAGGAGTTGTGCGGTTTATTGATACCCTCACTCCTCCCCCTGTCTGGAAGACCCTCATGGGATCCTGCCAAGAAATCCTGATCTGACCCCATCAGGGTAGAAAGCCCCAGATATTCCACCCGTAGGAGGGGGCTGATCCCCGTCTCTGTGGCTCATTTGTCTCGTTTCCTCCTGCAGGTCAGTGCTGCTGGGCTTTGGGCAGCCCCCCCAGGACACCTTCTCCCCCCTTGTCATCTCCATCATGGCCGTGGCGCTGGGCACCCCCCTGCTGATGCTCCTGCTGGGCGGCTGCGCGCTCCTCTTCACCCAGGGGAAACGCTACTCTGACTACGAACCCATCAATTGAGGGGGACGGTCCCCGAAGGACCCCCCAGGATTCTTCTCACCAGGAAACGACCGTGGCTGCCGCGGGGGTCCCGTGCCTGCAATCTCCATCCTCCCCGCTGAGGACCAGGGCGACTTTTGCGGCAGCCGCCCGTGCCGCGCATCCGTCCGTCCTGCTCCCTCCCGCTGCCCACATCCTGCAGCCGATTCCTTTTCTTCCTCTGTTTTCTCCCGATCCATCCAGCCAAGGTGGGAGCTGCTCAGAGTCGCTTTGAACCGCGGCGAGTCCTTCGTCTTCCGTGGGATAAACCCACCGTGTTGCTGGCTGGAGCCCAGTGGGTGCTGGGACAGGCCGTGCCTTGTCCTGCGCCACTTCAGGGCGCTCCAGGCTCGCTGGGGTTGGGGGATTGGGCTGGGGACCCGTACCGCAGTGCTGAGGATGCTGTGCTGCTTCTCACTGTGCTGGGGGCACCCTAGAACAGCCCCCTCGAGGCTCACAGGCTCCTCAGTCTCTTCCTCCTGCTGCGCTGGGTTCAGTCAGGGCTGCTGGTGCAAGAGGGAAACCGGTGCTGCTTTGCAACCGCCACTTGAGCTCAGGGATGTCCCGTTGGCCCCCAAAGGGCCGATCCAGCCTTGCTGGGGGTGAACTGCAGCCTCTGGCCTCGCAGGGCTGCTCGGAGGTGCCGTGCGGGTGCTTGAAGCCACGGGGTAAAGCGCGGTCTAGGGCTGCTCGGTGTTTGCACCGCGTCACTTGGGAGCGTGCCGGGTTTTCGTGTTCTCCGTCACTGATTTGTCTTCGACCAAATAAAGCGGGTTTCTAAGGGCAGTTTCCTGTGGAAATGCGGCAGGACGGGTGAACGCAAGAACGGTTCTCGGGTCTTGCGGGAATGAACGGGTGCTGGAGCTCAGCAGGAGCAAAGGTACAAAAACACACTGAAGTGGAGGGAGGGTCCCTGCGCTGGGACCCACTCGTGCCCCACAGCGCCATGTGGGGCTCGGGGGTGGTTTTTCCCTGCGAGCCCAGGCCAGGGCCAGCATCCCTGCTCAGAAAGCATTTGAAAGAGTCGAACTGTCCCGGTGAACTGCTCCCGTGATCCAGGGATGCTGGAGAAGCCAAACGCTTGGCAGATCTAAATCCGCCTTGGTGCATTTTTAACTGGTTCGGGTTGCGCCTGAGAATGGGAGAACTGAGATAATCAGAGTTGCATGGGGCTGGACCCCCAAGGGTCCCTTTGTGTTTGCAGAGGACGTGGCCATGGGTCCCAGCGCCCGTCCTGGGGGAACCCGCCGTCCCCAGCCCTCAGCAGCAAGTCTGGTGCCATCTCACCCATCCCAGCTTCTCCCCGTGTCCCTCCTTTGGTTTGTGAACCAGGTGCTGAACCTCTAGCCGGAGAAAGGAGGGACACGCTGGGCAGGACCGGCCACTGTTGCAGCGCTGGGAGGTGGACGGTTTGGGCCGACATAATTTTTTCCCCCCTTTAAGAAACATCATTTTAGTGCTGGATGATGGGATCTTGAAGGCAAAGCTGTGAGTCCTGGCAGCAGCGATTCCAAGGGGATTTAACCCACCTTCCCCAAACCAGCTACAGAGCCACTCGGTGAAGGGTTTTATTGGGCAAAACCACCATGGAACTGGGATCACTGGTGTTGCTCTGGGCCCTGTTCACCCTCACACAGGAACCTCCCCACGCAGAGGTTTTTACAGCCGAGCTCTACCAACCCTGAGCACCCAGCAAGACCTTTTTGGTTGTGAGCACCTGCACCTTTGGGGCTCGCAGGGCAAGGCAGCAAGAAGAACTCAACCCCTCAGCACTGCAGGGTCCGGGCGCCCCAACCCCCTGAGCTCTCCCTCACCCCCAAAACCGCAATTTGGCCCCGCTGTCCTTGGAACGCTCTTCGGGCTTCGACGCCGCCAAAGCGAGGAGGTTTTCGGGCTCCAGGATGAACATGCTGTAGAGGTTCCAGAGCAGCATGGCCAGGAGGGGCAGGAAGGTCATGCTGAAGCCGAAGGCGCGGAAGGAGCGTCCGATGGCGTAGGACAGCCAGTAAATCAACCTGGGGAGGGTAGAAAGGGGCGGGCTCAGCCAGGGCTTCGCTCAAGGGTTCTGGCTCTAGTGTGGGTTTGGGTTTGCCCAGCACGGCCGCTGCGGGAGGTGGGATGAGGGATGCAGAGACCCTTCCCCTGAGCTGGTTCTCCTGGCTGTCGTTGACCAGAGCCATAAAGATGATGGAGGGGAGCATTTACCTTATGAGGAAAGGCTGAGGGAGCTGGGGCTCTGGAGCTTGGAGAAGAGGAGACTGAGGGGTGACCTCATTGCTGGGATCAATATGGAAAGGGGCAGTGTCAGGAGGATGGAGCCAGGCTCTTCTCGCTGACAATAACGATAGGACAAGGGGCAATGGGTGCAAACTGGAACACAGGAGGTTGCGCTTGAATAGGAGAAGAAAGTTGTTGGCGCTGAGGGTGGCAGAGCCTGGCCCAGGCTGCCCAGGGAGGTTGTGGAGTCTCCTTCTGTGCAGCCATTCAAACCCGCCTGGCCACCTTCTGTGGAACCTCAGCTGGGGGTTCCTGCTCCGGGGGGGTTGCACTGGGTGAGCTTTCCAGGGCCCTTCCGACCCCTCACATTCTGTGAGGCACCAAGGCCCAGTGTTTGCCTGCCCTGACAGGCCCTGTTTGCACCCGGTTTGCTCTGAGGAAAGGAGCCACTTACCGGGAGATGGCGAAAAGCCCCGTGAGCAAAGGGATGAGCTTGAGGGCCTCCTGCGGGAGGTAGGTGGCCAGGACAGCCATGTTGAAGAAGTAGAGGACGAAGAGGTGGACGGATTGGGAGACGTAGGTGCGGTGGATCTCCACCTCCTGCTGCAGCTCCCCAAAGGGCTCCAGTGCCGAGAGGCAGAGGCGGGAGATGCCGCTGACGATCATCCCTGGGGGGCAGAGAGAGGAGCTGAGCTCGGTGAAACTGCGTTAGAGCCCTGGGGCTGAGGGAGATGGAACGGGGTGGGAAAAGCATCCTGGGCTGGATCAGAAGGGGGTGGTCAGTAGGTCAGAAAGGTTCTCCTGCCCCTGGGCTCTGCCCTGGTGAGGCCACATCTGGAATGTTGTGTCCAGTTCCAGAAGGACAGGGAACTGCTGCAGAGAGCCCAGCGCAGCCACCAAGATGCTGAAGGGAGGGGAGCATCTCCCTGCCCAGGAAAGGCTGAGGGAGCTGGGGCTCTGGAGCTGGGAGAAGAGGAGACTGAGGGGTGACCTCATTGCTGGGATCAATATGGAAAGGGGCAGTGTCAGGAGGATGGAGCCAGGCTCTTCTCGCTGACAATAACGATAGGACAAGGGGCAATGGGTGCAAACTGGAACACAGGAGGTTGCGCTTGAATAGGAGAAGAAAGTTGTTGGCGCTGAGGGTGGCAGAGCCTGGCCCAGGCTGCCCAGGGAGGTTGTGGAGTCTCCTTCTGTGCAGCCATTCAAACCCGCCTGGCCACCTTCTGTGGAACCTCAGCTGGGGGTTCCTGCTCCGGGGGGGTTGCACTGGGTGAGCTTTCCAGGGCCCTTCCAACCCCTGACACTCTGTGATTCTCTCAAAACTCGCTCTGCTACATCTCATGGGTGTAACGGAACCACACAGCTCAGCCCAGCCCCTCTCCCCCCAACACAGCCCAGCAGTGGTGGCAAAGGGCTCTGTGCCCCCAGCTCACCCAGAACGATGGGGAACGTGGCAAAGGCGGCGCAGCGCAGCGTGTAGAGCAGGCGGGCGCTGGCGGAGGGCAGCAGCGGGGCGTCGAAAGGCAGGAAGACGTAGGCCCCGTAGAGGAGGCAGGGGCAGAGCAGCAGGGCCCCCACCACCGCGGCCACGGCCTTCAGGTTGCCAGTGCCGCAGTCCCTGGCGCACGGGCACCGCGAGCCCTCAGCCAGCGGTTTGGCCCCTTGCCCCTCGAAGCCGAGCGGGTCCCGGTAGCGCAGGGAGCCGATGGGCAGGAAAACCGGCTTCTGACGGAGGCTGCCGGGCCCGTCGCCGTGCGGGACGCAGCCCCCGTTGCCCTCCCGGGGCCACGGGGACGGTTCCTTCTTCTGCTTGCCCGGGGTCTGCTCAATGCACTGCGGGTCGATGGGCACAAAGACATGCGGCGGCATCACGGGGACGTCCTCATCTTCGGCCTCAGCGGGGGGACAGGCGGGAACGGCCTCCTCGGGGGCTTCGCGTCCCCCTTCGGGACTCGAGCGTCTCTTGGTCTCCGCGGGCTCCGGCTGCCCCCGGGCGCTGTGCGGGCACCGGTCCCATGGCAGGGTGGCGTCGGGGTCCCCTGGGTGTTCCTGTGGGGCTGGTGGCACCTTGGCCAGGGCAGGGTTCCTCAGCTCTAGCAAAGCCACCTCCTCGGGGGGCAGGATGGGGTCAGCGGCAGCCATGGGAACAGCAGCTCAGGGCTGGACTGGCAAGAAACTCTCCTGCGTTTCGAGGCGTGGAGAGGGGTTCCCGTCCCTTCCAGCTTCACCCTGTGCGAAGAGAAAGGAGACAGACAAAAAAAGACAGCGGGAGTGAGAGGTTTGGGGTCATGCACACAGCCCCAGTTACAATGTGGGGGGCAAACTGTCCCTGGAGTCCCGTCACCTGCCGTCCCTTCCACTATTAGGATGAAACGGAGAAATAAACTTAACAGCAGAGTCAATTATACTGTTTAGCAGCATTCTTGTATTTTTATCAGCACTGGAGAGTTCTGGGGATCATCCTCCATAAGCGCTCCAAAGACTGGATGCTCTTGCATTGCTTATATTGACGTAATTATTAAATACGCACTACAACTTTTGAAAATTTTGATATACATCTATACTAAGAAATAATTGATGATGTTAGTTATAATTGTGTGGTTTCTTACTTACATCTATTAATTATTAGTTAGATATAAACTAAGCACTCTGCTTCTGAACAGTGTATCACTCAATCTTCTGTCTCCCTCTTGTCACGCAGAAGGATCTAAAACGTGAAAAATATCCCCTCGTTTCGCAGGGGGTCAGAAAGCGTTGATCTCATGCCAATTGGTTAATGATGAGCACGACTTTTGGAACTTAATCACAGTCTACATTAACTTGGCAGCTTCTCTTCAGGAGGACGCAGAGCCCGGTGTCCCCCGGCTCTCAGGCCCTGTGGTACCGAGCATGGGGCACCATCGCTCATAGTGACGAGTCCTGGATGTGCCGGCCGGGCTGCAGAATGATTGCAGCCTGGGAATCGCTTCCCCAGCGCACCCAACGCCCTGGGGTTCCAGAGCTGTGGAATCGGGGCCGTTTGTGGCTCCATCCCACACCAGCACCAGCCAAGACTTGATCTCTGTGGAGAGCTGGCCTGGCCGCATCGGAGAATCGTGGAATAGAATCATAGAATCATTCCGGTTGGAAGAGACCCTCAGGATCATTGAGTCCAACCATAATCCGACTCTAGCACTGCCCCATGTCCTGAGAACCTCATCTCCGTCTGTCCAACCCCTCCAGGGATGGTGACTCCAGCACTGCCCTGGGCAGCCTGTTCCAATGCCCCACAGCCCTTTGGGGAGAAATTCTCCCAAATTTCCAACCTCAGCCTCCCCTTGAGGCCGTTTCCTCTGCTCCTGGCACTTGTTCCTGGGGAGCAGAGCCCGACCCCCCTGGCTCCAAGCTCCTTTCAGGCAGTTCAGAGATCAGAAGGTCTCCCCTCAGCTCCTGTTCTCCAGCTGTACCCCCAGCTCCCTCAGCCGCTCCCATCACACTTGTGCTCCAGCCCCTTCCCCAGCTCTGTTCCCTTCTCTGCACTCTCTGCTAAAGGCAGGAAGGAGCCAGATTTGCTGCCTCTTGTGGCTGAGACCCATCTGGGGCAGGCACAGGAGGCTGCTGGGTGCTGCTTGCTATGGGGGAGTAGGAAATGAAGACAGAAATCCCATGTTATTCCCTCTTAGCAGGGGATCCTTGCCTTACAACCCATCTCAGGTGTTGCGTGCCGTGGGCATGGGAGCCTCCTGCAATGAAAATCCCTCTCTTTCTCTCCCTTCTGGGCACATTCAGCCCTGCACCCCCAGAACGAGCCCTGGCCTGGCCACAGGTGTGGGGAAACTGAGGCACGGAGTGGCGCAGGGCTTTATCTGAGGTCCACACACGGCCACAGCGGGTCCCCACATCTCGCACACCCCCACGTCCCCTCTCCCAGCCCCACTCGCTTGTGTCCCCATGGGACAGCGGGGGAGCTGGTCCTGGCCCCCCCTCGTTGCCACACTTACTTGGAGAGAGCTGGGGAGCCATGGAGCCAGGCGGCTGCGCTGGGAGCCTGCGAAACGCTTTGAGCGCCTGGACTTCAAACCCGTTTAACCAGTCCAGGTGGGGCCAGGCTGAAAGGAGCAGGCGCGGCAGCACTCGGCCCATCCCCAACCCGAGATGTGTCCTCACAGGCCCCCCCGTGACGTGGGGCACATAGGGACAAGCAGCTTGTCCACCCCACCCAGGGGGGTCTGTGTTGGGCCAGGGGCTCTTCTGCCATGTCAGAGTCTGTCCCTGCCACCACAGTTGTGCTCAGGGGGTGACATGAGCCCCAGGGGAATGGGGTGTAAGGAGCCACTGATGGAGGAATGTTGTTTTACAAAGGCTGGGGCTCTGGAGCTTGGAGGAGAGGAGACTGAGGGGTGACCTCATTCATATTTATAAATATGTAAAGAGTGAGTGTCAGGAGGATGGAGCCAGGCTCTTCCCAGTGACAACAAATGACAGGACAAGGGGCAATGGGTGCAAACTGGAACACAGGAGGTTGCACTTGAATACAAGAAAAAACTTGTTGGTGGTGAGGGTGGCAGAGCCTGGCCCAGGCTGCCCAGGGAGGTTGTGGAGTCTCCTTCTGTGCAGCCATTCAAACCCGCCTGGCCACCTTCTGTGGAACCTCAGCTGGGTGTTCCTGCTCCGGCGCGGGGGTTGCACTGGATGAGCTTTCCAGGTCCCTTCCAACCCCTCACATTCTGTCACTCTGTGATAAAGGGCGGCAACTGACGCTGGCGCCGTCGCCATATTTGCCAGCACTAAGTGCTGGCGCGGCCGCCGTGTATACGCATGTGTGTGGGAAAAATGAGGAACTCTCGCGAGATGACGCCACGCGGGCGTCATGTTGCCAGCAGTAAGTGCTGGCGCGGCGAGTGGCTAAGTCTCGCGAGGTGAGGCCAGCCCCGCCGCCGCCATGTTTGCCCGCCGCTGCCCCGCTCTCGCGGCAAGTCTCGCGAGAGCGGCGCGGGGCAGGGGGCAGAGGCGCAGCCATGGCGGCCNCGGCCGGTGCTGAGGGGGCGGCGGGAGGGCCGCGCCGGGCCTGGGCCTCAACGGCCGCCATGAGCCAGGGCGGCGGGGCCACCGGCGAGAGCGGCGAGCCGGAGGCCAAGGTGCTGCACACCAAGCGGCTGTACCGGTGAGGAGAGGAGCGGCGGGGCGGGAAGAGGATGAGGGAGAGGAGGGGAGTGGGGGAAGGAGGTGAAGGGTCCGGGGGGCAGAGGGATGAAGGGAGATGGGGTGCGGCCCGGGGAAGATTGGGGGGGTCCGGGGAAAGGGGATGGGAAGCGAGGGAGAAAGGAGATGGGAGGTTGGAGATGGCAAAGGTGAAGGAGATGGGAGAGAGGGGACTGGGGAGGACCGAGGCCAAGGGGACTGGGGGGATTTGGGGAAGACTGAGGGGAAGGGGATGGTGGAATCGAGGGGAGATGAGGGTTAACAGGGGGAAGGGGTTGGGGGGGTGTCCAAAGGACGTTGGAGAGGGGAGGAATTCGGGGAGAATTGGAGGGATATTCAGGGAAGATGGGGGGGGAACCAGGGGGAAGGGGGTGGGATTTAGGGCAGGTTGAGGTGAAGAACATCGAGGGGAATCCAGGGGAAGCAGGCAGTGCTGAGGGAAAGAAAAAGAGGGAAATTTAGGGGAGTCTTGGGTGAAGGGAACGGTGCGAGGGAGCTGTGTGGGATCCAGAGGAGATGAGCAATACCCGGGGTGGGGATGAATAAAGGGTGTGGGGGATCCAGGGGAGATGAGTCAGAACAAAAGGTGCTGGGGGATCCAGGCAGGATGGGAAAACAGTGGGAGCTGGAGGGAAGAAGGTAAGAAAGGGAAAAGGGAAAGGGGCCTGGGGCATGCAGGGAGATGGGTTGGGATGCAGGGGTTGGAGGAAGGGGTTGTGTGGGGTAGGAGGTGATGGGGGCTGAGGGAGAAGGGCAAGACACTGGGGTTGGAGAAGAGAACGCGATGAGCAGGAGCTTGAGCCAGGACACTCTCTGGCTGTATGGAGGGCAAGGCTGCTCTAGCTGCAGGTCTTCCCCATCACACACTCCCTTGTACCCCGTCTCTCACGTCTCTGCCCTGTGCATTGGAAACAGTGTCAGAAGATGAGGTTCAGGGAATAATGGTGGCCTTGGTCAGCTCAGCCCAGCCAGAATGAGGTGCTGTCAGCACCCAGGTGTCGACCCCTGTTCTGCTCGTGACTTGTTTTGTGAATGTGGCCCAGAAATTGTCGCCGTCTGTCTCAGTTTCTCCCCTAGTAAAGCCGATTCACAGTGGTGTTTCAGCAGCGACAGTGTGGTTTTGAGGAGAAGCAAAATGGTGAAGGCAAGAAACTGATTCTGTGGCTGGGTCCATTTTCTTTTTGTTTTGCTGACTTGCTCAGTGACATTGGACATATCCTTTCATCTTGTAGACCCTCCTCTAAAACAGGACAAGGCTTTGCCTCCCTCTGAGAAATCTGGGAAGCTCCTTGCCCAAAAGTCCAAAGCACTAATAGCAAGTCTGAGTGTGTTTCCGTGATGTGCTTCGTACAAGCACGTTCCTTGCACTTGGGAGTTATATTAGATGTATTTTTGTTTTTCTTACTATGAGCTCAGTGGTATAACCATAGAAAAAAAACCAGTTCCCACAGTGACTGGGGTTACCCAAGGTGTGGGCTGCGCTGTGGCACTGGAAGCGCCTCCAGGGCTGTGCAGCCCCATATCTGCTGTCACATTGAGATACCCCATTTGATTTTTAGGGGTGGCTTCCCACATCTGCTGGTAGTGGAGCTAGTGCAGCGTAACGCGTTGCCCGCTGCCTCCTGCAGTGGGTTAGGGAGGGTGTATGTGCTCCTGCTTGCAAAATAGCATGTGTTTTATTTAAAGCACCTCCGGCATGGTTTGGGATGCGGTTTACTTTGCGGTCGCGGTGGACCGGGGATGTGCGTGGTACCTCACATGTGAATGTCTCTTGGACAGATGTGGGATCTGTCATCATGGCAAGGAAGTGGTTCTTTTCTGTTTTAGTTTTTGCGGCAGAATAAGACGTGCGGTCACTTTATAGCATTTTTACAGCAGCAGAGGAAAACCACGCTCCGGTAGAGATGGCTCTTAGCTGGAAGTAAAGATTGTGATTTTAATGCAGGGTTTGTAATATCTGCAGCGGCCACCAATTTTCTTGCACCGCTCATAGCAAGCTTTCTATGTTAACAGTCTCTTGACAATTCTCTTTTTCAGCCTGAAGTTCAGTTAGATGAAGCATTCGCTTCCTGCCCTCTCAGAAGCATGTTGTGCTCTGTATGGTACCCGAATGTCTCTGGAAACTTTCGGCCATCAGATGAAGCGATGCCTTTGAATCCCAGAGGTTTGAATGTCACAGCCCTAGCGGTTGCGCCCACGTGGGATCAGTTTTGCGTCTGTGGGCCTTGATCTGGGGTCTTTATGGCCCCTGGAGTGTCCGTGTGGAGATGGGGTTGCCCGTCACTGTTCGTAGGATGTGCTTTGGTCTTTTTAACCCCTCCTGGGTTTGTAATCCGCAAGTTTCACCTCAGAATGTGGCAGCTGCATTATCCCGGGTACTGTTTCACAATGTATGTTTTAGCATAGGGTGACTGGATTTACTTTCCAGATTTCTTTTCTGGATTCTGGGTAATTATTAGCTCATTGGCTTTATGTTACTATTCTCGTCTGCCAGTCTCATTCTGGGCAGTGTTATTTGTGTACTGAAACGTGCCAGAATACAAATGAATGGCTGCAGTGCTCCCCGAGAACTGTCTTACCCCTCCGAGCCTGTGCCTCTTAGTGATGTATTAAACAAAGAAACAGAATGGACAAATAGTTCTCCCTGCTGCCTTGTCCCATCCCAGAATGCTCACGGCACAGAAGGATAGCGATAGGTTGGTTTCTGCGTGGCCGAAGAGGACTTAGCGTTGGGCTGTTTCCCCCTTGCTTGGCATGGCGTGCTGGCCTTTTGTGATGTGATGTTCTTTTATTAGACTGGCAGCTGCTTTACCTCCTCTGCAGTTCTGATGGGCTGTCTGAACGCAGCGTTGAAACCCAGCAGGTGTAAAAACGAGCACCGGCACAAAATTTGGCCTCAGTATCATTCACCTCATGGTCTCAAGCCACTCGAGGCACAAATGCTAAATTGAATGATCTTTTGAGGTCCCTTCCAACCCATGACATTCCGGGATTCTGTGTGATGTGGGGACACGTGTGACATCCCACCCTAAGGGGTGGCCAGGGATGCAGGTGCTGATGGTTGTGGTCACCATGAACTCATCTCCCAGCCTGAGGTGTCGGTGACACGTGAGCTCGTATCAGACACACAGCAGCTGCTGCTGCGCTGCACAGTGAAAGCGTTTTTTACAGCTATTTTGGAGATGTAGAGGCTGCCGGTTTCGGAACCAGAAGATCATAGATTTCCTATACTTCTTTCTGGGGATAAATGAATCAGCAGTTCCCCTTTTTTCTGGTCACCCTCCTGCATAGGAAACAACTCTGTTCCCTGTGAGCTGCACCGTTCGTTCCTGCTGCAGAGGCTCTTTGGGAGATACAGGGACAGGACGTTAACTGCAGGTTGCAGTAAGGATGTGTTTATTTGCTGCTGCTTTGTGGGGATCTATTTTGGGGAAACAAAATGTGTGTGTGTGGCTTTTTCTTTGTTTTAATTATTTTTTTCTCCCCACTCTGATATGCTGTGAGCTCGGGTGAGTGTTTATTACCTTTTGCCCATAAAGCAAAAAGCATTTTACTCGCCGTCCTTGCTGTTGAGGGTATTGGGTTGTTTGCAAAGGACCTGCAGGCCGTATGAGAAAGATGCCGGTGAGCTGTCAAGGTTAGCAGCAGATTTTTGTGTGTGATTCTTGCTCTGTTCTTGGTTTTCTTCATGATTATTTAGGAAGAAGTTGGTTCAACTTTGGTGTTTTGATCTCCCAGGCCGTTTTCTAAGACAGTCCTCTGCCCCGTGCTTCTCTTCTGTCAGGTTCTGTGGTTGCTTGGTTGGTTGGTGCAGTTAACTAGGCCGCTGTGGTTCTGTGCAGACATTGCAGATCTCATGAAATAAGCCCAGATAACCTGCAATCCTGAACCACTTCTTTCCGTGTCTCCTTGCAGAGCGGTGGTAGAGGCCGTTCACCGTTTGGATCTCATCCTTGGGAATAAGGCAGCCTATCAAGAAGTGTTCAAGCCAGAGAACATCAGCTTGAGGAACAAGTAAGTTGGGCAGGGTACTTTTTCAATCTGTTTGGCTGGGGAAAATCCACGGGAAGCATTTTGAGTCTGCAGTTTTGCAGCGTATTTGATTTGTAGTGCAACTGTTGACCTGGGGTCCCTCCAGGTTTTGAAGCAGAGGCCAGATTGCAGGGCTGTATTTGAACAGCACCTTAACCATCCAGTCCATGGCCAGAGACTTTCCTGGGCGCCATTGTAATACAAATAAGTCACCAATGCCTTCCTTCTAATAATCTTTAAAAAAAGGTGTGATGAGGAAACTTCTTATATGCGTGTGAAATATTTTATGAGATTCAGAGGATGATTTTTCTTAAGCTGTCAAGACAATTCTTGACATTGCTGCAATTTCAGAAGTTACTGGTAGCCATCTGATCCCAGGTAAGCAGTCAGGTGTGTGGCTTTTCCTGATGTGCTTGTGCGGGAGTAACAGAAGCTGTTCCATCACTAGGTGGCCTATCTTATCCATCGTAAGGAATCCAGATTTTCCTCTCCCGTGCTGTATTTGAAGCTGCCGTAGCTAAATGTGAATTCTCTGCTGTCTGTCTCAGGCTGCGGGAGCTGTGTGTGAAGCTGATGTTCTTGCATCCAGTGGATTATGGAAGAAAAGCAGAAGAACTGCTCTGGAGAAAAGTTTACTATGAAGTTATCCAGCTCATTAAAACAAATAAAAAGGCAGGTATCTATGGCTCTGGCACAAGAAAGTCTCTGGCTGGGCAGGGAGCGAGACCAAGTTAAAAGTTTTTTGGTTGGAGAATCTGTGGTCTGAACGCGGGGCAGGAATCCAGGCTCTCCTTAAATTGAGTCGTGGCACTGCGGGCTGATAATCCTCATGATCTGGTGAGAGAGCTGCTACTGCAGAGGATATTTCAACATATTTTGCTTAATTTCTGTCTTCCCATCTTCAAAAGACATGTATCCATGTAGAATGATGATCTTGAGGGGCTTTTTCAGTGCTGATTGTTTGATCACTGGACAATACTCCCAGTATTCATAGTCGTATTTTCTAATGCCACGAACTCTGTCCTGGTGATCTGGTTGTCTAAATGTATTTAAGGTGTGCTCTTACCAGACGCCTTGTTTTGATTTATTTGTTGTGGCAAGTATTTAGTCTTCTTGATGCTGCCCCTTAGTAAATGCCACTTGGATGGATGGGTGGTTGGTTGGATGGATGGTTGGATGGATGGTTGGATGGATGGTTGGATGGATGGTTGGATGGATGGTTGGATGGATGGTTGG
>VWYH01000714.1:134573-160346 GCA_013399365.1 Pampusana beccarii | reverse complement strand
GGGTGGGCGGGTGGATGGTTGGGTGGGTGGATGGGTGGGTGGTTGGATGGATGGATGGGTGGATGGGTGGATGGTTGGATGGATGGATGGGTGGATGGTTGGATGGATGGATGGGTGGATGGTTGGATGGATGGATGGGTGGATGGTTGGATGGATGGGTGGATGGTTGGTTGGGTTACAACATCACTGAGCAAGAGGAGGGACAGAACTGTGCAAAACCAACTGCAGCTGAGCCACCCACTGTCTTGCTTCACACTTGGTGTAACTGGGGTGACCAGCCTAAAATGTCTCCTGGATTCCATGAACATATGATCGTTTTTCTTCCCTCCAGCACATCCACAGCCGTAGCACTCTGGAGTGCGCCTACCGGACTCACTTAGTTGCTGGCATAGGATTTTACCAGCACCTTTTGCTCTACATCCAGTCCCACTACCAGCTGGAGCTGCAGTGCTGCATCGACTGGACACACGTCACCGACCCTCTCATAGGTTGGTGCTCAATTTGCGGGCAAGGTCTAAATCAAGTGGCTTCCCCTTGTGCTAGTCCGTCTATGTTGAGTTTTTTAATACCAAACTAGGGCGCAACGAAAGGTTTCTAATAGGAAGAAAATGCTGCTAGAAAATTCTTTAGTAATTGCTTGATGATGGCAGATTTTTATGGAAAACTGAGGAGTGCTTCTGGCTGTACAGATTGTTTTTAAAAGCTTAATTAAAGCAGACAAACGGGGCCGCTGGGGGAATAGGTTCTTGAAATCAACAGGCTTTTGGCAGGATGTGGTGTTCACTAGATGTAAGATGTTGTTTCTACTCTTGGTGCCCCTTCTATCTGTGCTCCCTCCGACTTGTACTGTGTGTAACTTTGCATTCTGTGATAGGTGGCAGCCAGCAGTGCGCTCTTGGTTTTCATCTGGTGAAATGTTGGTTGTCTTGGGCAGAGCTGCGGGCAGCTTGTGTGTCTTTCTCCAACGGTGTCTGTGATTTCGTATTTCTCACGTAGGCTGCAAGAAACCCGTGTCTGCGTCGGAGAAGGAGATGGAGTGGGCACAGATGGCGTGTCACAGGTGTCTGGTTTATCTGGGAGATCTGGGTAAGAACAGCATCAGCTTTTGGGTCAACCTTTAATACATTAAAAAGATGGTATCTGTCAGTGAGAGTCACCAGCTGGAGTTACTTTCAGATGCTGGTTTCCCTCGGGCACATTTGTCAATGGCTTGTGCAAGTTGAAACCCTCCTGGATAACTGAACTGCTACAAATTGCAGAAGCTTTGGTTTGGGGCAAGTAGATGAGGAGTTTGCTGTTGATAAACAGCCGTATCCATGGCTGTGTAAGAATGGAAGACTTCAGTTTTATTTATGTTATTTGGACAGCGTGAAGGAAACTCAGAGTAGGTTGACTTCTCAGTTTAGACTTGGTTTAAGTTTGCCTTATGGAGCCACTGTTGGCAGCACAAGCAGGACTGAAAATCAGCTTTGTTAAGCAATATTGTGAATCAGTCCAGAGCGGTCGGCCACCGCAAAGCCCCAGGTTCTTTGTCATTGCGTCTGGCTGCGTGTCATCCCTTTTATAGCAGATGGATCCATCCCACAGTCACGACTTCCTGAAGTATATGGTACGTGTGTCAACTTCATCATGAATATGTGGGAGTGAGAAAGAATGACTTACCTGACTGGTGGGAGAGAAACGTGCTCACCTCTTCACAGTGCTTTCACCTAAGGTTTCCAAAATGCCTACTGTTGTCAAAAAAAACCCCCAAAACAGTCTAGCCACAGCCAGGTATTTTATTAGGTCAGCTAGTTTGCTGTAGATTTCACACTCGCTGTAGTACAATATAGTCTGAGGTACTGGAAAATGCA
Organism: Pampusana beccarii; assembly: GCA_013399365.1. Lineage (NCBI taxonomy): Eukaryota > Metazoa > Chordata > Aves > Columbiformes > Columbidae > Pampusana > Pampusana beccarii. Next base: position 158,493 of record VWYH01000714.1, on the reverse strand, counting down.
GCACAAATCCGAGTTATTTCAAGGATAAATGAATCGGCACTTAACACATGGAGCAGAAGAATTTCTTCTTTTTGCTTACAGGCTGCCACAAGTGTCGAGGGACATTCCCTGTACTTGAAGTGTCAGGGGTCGTGATGTGTGGAATAGCGCAGTTAAAATAAAAGCACTTCAAACGGGCCTGGCAAACTGTGTACATTTTTGTGTTTTGCCAAGAGCATTTCTTCTTTGATGGATACTTTGGCCAGTATTTCTAGTTTAGTGGTATTTTTAACCTCTAGGGAAACTGTGCTTCTCTAGAAGGGAAGAGAAGGCAGTGCCGCCTGGTTCCTGATATGCGGTGTGCGGTTGCGGTTCTCTTTCAGCTCGCTACCAGAACGAACTGGCAGGTGTGGACACAGAGCTGCTGGCTGAGCGATTTTACTATCAAGCTCTTTCTGTTGCACCACAAATCGGTGAGTTACCGTGAATTCTTAGTTGTTTAAACCGCGTCGCCTCAATCTGCGCATAGTACTCTGTGATACTGCTCTGGTCAGGTTTGTATCCTGCTGCTGAGAGGGGAATGGGTTTATTCTCTGGTTAAAATTTCTTCCTTCTTTGAGCATCTCTCTTGTTGGCAAACCAAAGAAACGAGTTAAAGCAAAGATGCTCTTTGCCAGTGACCTCACTGACTCATCTGATAACCTGTAGAAGCTCAGACTTGTGTGGATGTGGTAAAGTTGTGCTTGTCTGGCTACGCTGTCCCAGCTAACCAGAAGCAGAGTGTTAATGATCATCTCCCTCTTTTTACACCTGCAAAAAAAATAAATCTCATGTGCTGCTTTCTCCTTCAGAAGTGACTGCTTATGGGAACACATTGCAGTGAGAGCTGAGATGTTGTCTTAGCTCAAAAAGCATCCAATTCCAGAGAAATGTTTGCTCTGTGCTGTCTTTGCAGAGTTCTCACTGAGCTGTTTGACAGGCCAATCCTAAATATCAATAAGTGACAAACATTTATGTACCACAGTGAGATGGAGCAGAGCTCTTAGATGCTGATAAGGTGCTGTCTGCATCAAGAGGAATACACTGTGCCAGAATCCAGGCTGTGGCATTATTAATGCAGAGGAAGAGGCATTGTTTGCGCTGCTTTCTCATGTAGATAACTGGCAGGAAGGTGGGGAGGATCTCTAAGCACTATAAACCAGAAAAAAATGAGGTGGTGAATGGATTTTGTAGCCCAGACCTTTGTAGTGCAGCTTTACTGATGTTTGCATCTCCTGTCCTGGCGTGGAGATGTGAGAAGGAAAGGATCTGCTTTCCAGCAGGACCGTTGGAGGATTGTGCGTTCACTCCATTGCCCCTCTCTTTCCCAACAGGGATGCCCTTTAACCAGCTGGGGACGCTGGCAGGGAGCAAATACTACAATGTGGAAGCGACTTATTGCTACTTACGCTGGTGAGTGTCTGTGAGGATCTCGGCTTTCTGGCCAGAGAATCCGCGCGCTGGGGTTGCTGGTGCCAGATTCTCTTCTCCTTTACTTTGAACTTGTTCCTGTTTTCTGGTGAATTAAAGCCATAAAATACGAGCGACTTTGTGGCAAAGTAACTTTTGACGTGTTCTGTTTTGGGATCTCAGTATCCAGTCTGAAGTGTCCTTTGAAGGTGCCTATGGGAACCTGAAGCGGCTCTATGACAAAGCAGCCAAAATGTATCACCAGTTGAAGAAATGTGAAACCAGGAGGTTGTCTCCAAGCAAGAAACGGTAAGAGAGAAAAGAAAAGGAGAGGGGTGCAGGCTGGGGGTTTGCAGTTGTCATCCTCTGGGCTGAAAGTGGCGTCTTTCTGGGAAGTGGGAACTGCTATGTGGCCCATTTGAGGCGGTGACTGTTCCCGGAATTTCGAGAGCTCCGGTCTGGGTTCCATTCTTGATCTCTCAGGTCGTAATTTCAGGAGAAAAGCTTAAATGTTGTCCAGGTATAGAGTTTGAAGTGAGAGATTCCTCAGCCTTCCCTGGAGCTGGTGGCTGTTCACGAGGGTTGAGGCATATTGGTGAAAATTAGAAGTGTATAAGCTTTTTTTTTCCTCCAGTTTTATCAGAATGTAGTTTTCAGTTGAGCCCTGATTTACCTATAAATAGAGCTTTATTAACAGTCTAGTCCATCTCTGTGACACGGTACCTCCTTTACTTTGTTTTCTTCTCCATCTTTTTAGAGGCAAAGACATTAAGAGGTTGCTGGTGAGCTTTATGTACCTGCAGAGTCTTCTGCAGCCAAAAAGCAGGTAAGGTTACGGCAGATTTTATCTTCTATTGAGAACTCACAGTAGCAAGCATTCAGAATTGGAAGACACTGTAGGATACCAGTCCCTGTGCTGAGCGTTTCTGTCAAAAGGTCCGAGACTTTAGTCTTCTACCCCTGCAGGGAAGGTGAAGAAGATTGTCTTTTGATGGAGGCTGGAATACCAAAGGCTTAGATACTTTGTGACTCTGGCTAAATCAAGCTGAGTGAACGTGGAGCTCCCGCAGTTCATCTCTGCGCTGTGCCTTTGGTGTTTTCTTGCCTTGTTCAGTCAGCAAATGCTTTTTCCTGGCGAGCCGCTGGGTTTGGGCTGACAGGACAGCAGTCACCGCCTGTACGTGTGCGTTTGGAAATCTGTAACTAAATACCTTGTTTAAAGAAACAAATAGCATAACTTGTTCCCGTTAGAATAAATGGAAGGCTTTGTACAGCTGCGTGATTATTTTTTTTTCTTGGATTTTAGCTGTCTCTGCTGGGAGGTTTCGGGTGGTTGTAAGTTAACCTCTTACTGCTTTAAATAGAGGAGGTGTTTTAAAGAGCTTATATACACAGTTAAACTCCTCTTGGAACAATTTTGGTTGGAAGGGACTTTTGGGGGGTCTGGTCCTCCAGCTGTTCAGCATCTGAAGACAGACGATTACAGCCCCTGAGTCTTTCAAGCTGAACAAACGCGCTCCTCTTTGCCTCTTCTATACATCGCGTTCTCTGTTCTGCTTGACAGTTCTCTGCTGGACTAAGACCAGTTTGTCAGTGTCTTTCTTTTTGGTTTTGGTGAGGTTTTTGTTTTGGTTTTGTGGTTATTTTCTGTACCTCTGGACTACATGCAGTACAGCAGATGCCATCTCCCGAGTGCCAAATACAGAGGAATAATCATTTTCCTCCTTGCTAATGCAGCCCAGGGTAGAGTTAGCTTTCAAATATTGCATTATACCATGGTAGAAGTTCAAGGCTCATTTAATATCTGCTTAACACATACTTAGAGCATAAGAAAATTGGAAATTACTTCCATTTCCCAAGAACATTGCCTCCTGAAAAGGATTTGCTAGATGTTTTCAGGTTAATTTTGTAACTAGGAGACTCTTGTTATACGGAATACCACGGAAAAAGTAATGTATTTTTTGGTGACCCATCTTTGCAGGAAGATGCTCTAGTTATTGTTTGTCTTTAGTTTAGCAGCTTTGGAGAGGAAGATGTTATCTGATTCATCTCAGTGGTGCTTCATTCTGCCTGGTGCTAAAGGGCAGCCTGACTGCCTGTGTTGGTTCAGTTTCCATTGTCAGGAGCTTGGATCTTGAATAGTAATTCTTGTTTCTTTTTTCCTCTTGATAAGCTCTCTGGATTCCGAGCTGACATCTCTCTGCCAGTCTGTGCTGGAGGATTTCAACCTGTGCTTGTTCTACCTGCCTTCTCCTCCTAATCTGAGTTCAACTAGTGAAGATGAAGAAGAATATGAGAGTGGCTACTCCTTCCTTCCTGATCTCCTCATCTTTCGCATGGTGATCATCTGCCTCATGAGTGTTCACAGCCTCAAGAGGGCAGGTAACCAGTGCTTTATTCGTCCGTTCAGAAATGTTGTGATTAACATTCCGCAGTCCAATTAGGCTGAAGATGTTGTCTTAATTGGCATCCGTGTTTTTGGACCAGCGGTCGGTCTCCTCCGACTCATTGCGCTGTCTCGTTGCAGGTTCGAAGCAGTACAGCGCAGCCATCGCTTTCACGCTGGCCCTCTTCTCTCATCTGATAAACCACGTCAATATTCGCCTGCAGGCAGAGCTAGAAGAAGGGGAGAATCCAGTCCCAGCCTTTCAGAGCGATGGCACAGGTAAGAGGGCAGGGGCCATCTAAGCGGGGTCTCCCCAGTTGCCTGCCTGTAGAGCTGGCTTTTAACTTCGCTTTCCTAAATCTCCTGGGCATGGGGTTTTGTGTTGGAGACCTCTTGATCCTTGATTGCTGGGCTGAAATCCCCAAAGATGGGTATTTTGCTGAGACAGTCTCCACTTGGACTCTCTCTGTGAGTATTAGAGTCAACATAGGATGAAAATGTTGTTTTCCTTGTGGTAAGCAGTTATCTTTCTTGGGGGGTCCCTTCCAATCCCTGACATTCTGGGATTCTGTGACTTTCTTAACTTGTGGTCTCATTTTGAATGCCCGCAGATGACCAGGAGCCACGGGAGCCGTTGAACTCGATTGAGAAGGAAGCTGAAGCCCACGTGGCGAATCATCAGCCCAGCGATGAACAGCGGAAGAACGACTGCAAGAAAAGCAAGAAATACTCCCGCCTTTCCTGTTTGCGTCGCCGCCGCCACCCCCAAAAAGTGGATGAGAGTGACCTGAGCGAGGGCTTCGACTCAGACTCCAGCCAGGGCTCCACGAAGGGCAGCGATGGCTCGGAAAGCGGCTCAGAGAAGAGCGACGTGGAAGCAGAAGCTGCTTTCGATGTGGAGACGGACTCTGACATGAACAGCCAAGAATCTCGCTCCGACTTGGAGGACATGGAGGATGAGCCGGGTGAGGAGGGAAGCGGCCGAGGCAAAAGTGGGCCCAAAGAGGCCTTAAAAAACTGTGTGGATGGCAGCGGGCTGGGGGACTCCAAGAGCCCGAGCATCTCTAAAAGCGAGGCTGCGGACCCGGCTGTCAATGGGCCAGCATCCCTGAGCGCTAATGATGCCAGCATAGCCAGTAACCTCCAGGCCATGTCCACCCAGCTGTTTCAGACCAAACGCTGCTTTCGCTTGGCTCCCACTTTCAGCAACATCCTTCTGAAACCCAACAGCGAGCCGCCCGTCCTGAAGGATGGAATCGAAAGCAAACCGTGTGTCAACGGCGATCTAGAGAAGCCCAGCTTGGCAGAGCAAGGTAAGGATCGGTGACTTCATTCCAAATAGTTGTTGTTGCAGTTCTCTGTAGAGTATTGTAAGGTGTAGCAGTCTGTTGGCTAAAATCCATCCCTTCCTATGGTGCAAGTTCTCCTTCGGCCAGGTTTGGAGGAGCAGCAAATACTCGTCAGGTTTGGGGCTGGGTGTTTTCTGAAGGAGGAGCTTTACTCATATCGCCTGACATCCAGGAATACGTGCACTGAGCAAAGGAAACGCCTGCAGCCAACTAGCATTACCTGTTCTGCTCAGCTGGCTAAATGCTGAGCAGCTCTGATAATACAGAGGATAATTCCAGCAGGTATTAAAAATTTGGGTTCTCTTCCTTTTTCCCGTGTGAAATCTCAGTAATCAGACACTTCCTGGTGCCTCTGGTGATGGGCAGTGCAGATGCAGCCCAGGAAGGCATCAGATTATCAGGTATCAGATTATCAGCTCTGCAAAGCTCCCGTAGTGTTAGATGTGACCTGGGTGTCTGCAGGAGGAGTCGAGGGCTCCTCTCTGTGACCCGCTGAGCGCTCAGGGCTGCACCGAACTGCAGATCCACAGCAGGTGGAGCTGCAACATCTGTATCGCTGTGCAACCGAATCACGATCTGGGAAAAAAAACAGCTTGAAAGGGAGATCTGCTGCACTACAGGGAGTTGTTTGTATTTCACATAAAACCATGTGGGCCTGTTTGGTCTTGTTTGTCATTCCTCCCAACTTCCCTGAAGCAAGGAAGCGTTTTTTTGCGTCGTGCTGCCAAATTCAGCGGGCCTGCGGCCCTGGCAACGTTCAGGATTTGAAGAGGGAATATTAGATCATGTTAATGTTTACTGGCTCCTGGCATTGCTTCCTACCCACTTGAAAGAGATGAGGGTAAAGGAAGAAACAAATGAATTTCGTTCTCTTTAACATTTTCCTTCGATGGGTTACACAGATGTTGCTGTTCCAGGAATGTGTTTGAATAGTGTGGCCACGATACCTTTATAGGTGTAGAAATGAGGGGTTGAATTAACCCATGTGCTTTTTAGCTTTGAGCTCTCCTTGCCTCAGCTGTGCTGTTTCCAAACTGGAGCTATTTAATGGTCTTAACACTCAGTCAGGGATGTTTCTGAATAAATTACTTCCTCCCTTTTGGTTGGGAGGGTTTCTTAAATGATGATGAATGGCAGAAATGACTGTGCGATTAAAATAAGAGACTGTAGGGAAATGTGTCGTTGATTCCCAGCTTGCTGCTGCCTTGACCTCAGGTCTCAGCTTTCACGGGGAGGTTTAGCAATCTTCTCTCAACCCAGAATAAAATGGAACAGTGATGCACTCTTAGGAACAGCACAGGATGGGGAACTGGTTTTGTGGGGATGCTCGGAGGCACCAAGAAGTTCAACTCAATTCGCAACCCAGTGTTGTTCTCATACCAGTAGGGCTTGGTTTCTCAAGGGGTTTCATGCCTGCCATCCTGCTTTGCCCTTCGTTTTCCAGATGATGTGTCTGAATCGGAGGAAAGCATTTCGAGTTACAAATCCTGCAGAAACGAGCGATCCCTTCAGGAGAAGCTGGAGATCGTGACCAACGAAGGGCTGCTTCTCACTGTCAAGGTGTTCCTGGACTGGCTGAGGACAAACACAGACCTCATCATCATGTGTGCTCAGGTGGGAACTGCTCAGGCTTTGGTCTGAGGCTGCATCTGCTTGGTCACAGAATCACAGAATCCCCCGCAGCGGGGACCCCAACTGAACAAAAGGATCTTACAGACCATACGATGCCACGCTGAGCAAAAAGCTGGGGGAGCTGGTGGGGGGCAAGGGCCACTGCTCAGGGCCTGGCAGAGCATCGGGGAGCGAGTCGTGAGCAATTGCGTTGTACATCAATTGTTTTGTCGATGATGATGTTTATTATTATTATTATTATTATTTTCTCTTCCTTTCCTGTCCTATTAAACTGGTTTTATCTCAACCCACAAATTTTACCTTTTTTTCCAATTCTCTCCCCCATTCCCGCTGAGGGGGACTCAGCGAATGGCTCGGTGGTGTTTACCTGCTGGCCAGGCTGAACCGCAACAGAAGTGTAGTGAAGTTTACTCTTTCTAAAGCATCCTGAGGTCTGGAAAAGATGTTGGAAAGCCCAAGTGGCCTGGTTATTGCATTCGTCTGTCTTGACATTTTGTATTTTGTTCCTGCAGAGCTCCCAGAGCCTGTGGAACAGGCTGTCCGTGCTCCTCAACCTTCTGCCTTCTGCTGCCGACCTGCAGGAATCAGGTACTAGAGAAGGATGTGGCCATGTAACGTTTGAGCCAACCTGATCATCGGGGATTTCCATGTGTGTGATGGATCCCGTGGCAAGAGATTTACTAGTAGCAGTTTGATGATGAGCACAACGGGAAGAGACATCACGCATGTGTTGGTTTTGTGTTTAAACACCATTCCAGTTAAATTCTGTCCCATAGACTTTAGCTCTACTGATGCATTATATATGGCTGACAATAGACTGAGACCTTGCGTGGTCAACAGGATTAGAATTGACCGTCAAGAGCATAAAGAAGGGTATGATTTTTGTCGCGGCAATCGTGGAACCGAGTTTTAAACTCTGAATGCTTGTGGTGTGCCCTGTACCTCAGCCTAAAGGTTCCTGAGAAGCGTAGTTTAAACAGGGATGCGTTTCTGTTGGAACAAATGGGAATATTCCTCCTCCAACACTCGCTCACAGCACACGTGTAATTTAAAACCTCTGATCGCTGTGGATTGTGTGCCTTAAAGCAGGTTTTCTCTTTGTCGCCGCATCAGTTCTTTAAATCACCACGTTTTGCTGTGTTCCCCTCCATCCTCTCCAGGGCTGGCCCTGTGTAACGAAGTCAAGGACATTCTGAGCGGTGCTGAGCAACCAGACCTGAAAGCCAACTTGCTGCTCCCAGAAGATGTGGCCCTGCGAAATCTTCCCCCTCTGAAAAATGCACACAAGAGGTTTAACTTTGAGCAGGACCGGCCCATTTTCTCAGCGGTTGAGGAGGTGAGTCAGGGAAAATCCTGCATTTCCCTTTCTGGAGGTGCAGATGGAGATCTGGTTCTTTCTTGCTGAAAAAAAAGACCCCAAACCGATTTAAACTATTGAGTCTGAGATGGGTTCACGTTATTGGTGGTTGCTACAGTCGTCGGTCTATCAAAAAATCAGCATTTTAAAACAATGCCTTCCCTGTCAGAGTCATTACGAAAGGAAGCGCAGTCACACGTTGACGATTTTGCTGCGTGAAGTCTCCTGACCTCCCTTTCTGGGCAGAAGAGTCGTTATCTCCGCCCTGCCTTGAATGAAGGGGATTTGGTTGGAGTTTCCTGTGATCCTTCTCTAGTAAATGCAAAAGTTGGTGCAGTCTTACCTCACGTGGCACCCTGTGCCCTCACAGAGCACTTCTCTCTGCTTTCCTAAGCACAAAGGCTTGTTGTGTTCTTTTATTCCTTTTCACAGCGCTGAGGGCTTGAGCAGAGATTATGGCAGGAGAGCCTGTGGATGTTTTCCTGAGGTTTTCTTGAGTTGGGGAAGCCCAGACTGCAAGTACTTCTAAGCTTTCTGGCCAGCTGTGGGCTTCGCCCCAGCCCTCACCACATGTCTCTATATTCAGAAGCACATTTCCATCAGAAATGTTTCCTTTGTGGTTTGGTTTGGGTTTGGGTTGGGTTTTTTTTGTTGTTGTTTGTCTGTTTGGGGGTTTTTTGTTTCTGCCTTTTCCAAAAGCATGAGCTGTAGGGTTGGAGCCGGCCCAGGTTGCCATCCCCACGGGAAGATGTGATGTGATTGCCCGTCTCTTTCTTTGCAGTCTGTTGTTCGGATTTGCTGCATTCGGAGCTTCGGCCACTTCATTACCCATTTGCAAGGCAGCATCCTGCAGTTCAACGCCGAGCTTGGGATCTTCATCAGCATAGCACAGTCGGAGCAAGACAACTTGCTGCACCAGGCCCAAGCCCAGTTTCACATGGTGAGTTGGGCTAATTCTCTGTACTTAGCACAATTTGCAGTAGATCCCTATTAGATTGTAACTCTAACCGCAGATACCTGGTGGGAGGTGAATGTTTTGTTCCTGTTGTCGTCCCCAAAGCTACTCAGGTGTCCCCTTTTCACCCTGTTTCTTGAAGGGTGTCAGCTTGTGTGTTTTCTGCTAATTGACATGGAAGTTTGTTTTTGTAACTAGGCTGCAGAGGAAGCTCGTCGGAACAGGCTAATGAGAGATATGGCTCAGCTCCGACTGCAGGTAAGGAGATGCTGGTTCCAGCCTGAAACCTGGCAGGGTTGTGGCTGAAAGATCTGAAAGTGGGAAGGGAAAGAGGAGCTCTCTGCTCCCATCCCACACAATGGGAATTAAGCCTGCTCTGCAAAGACAGACTCACAGAATATCTCAAGTTGGAAGGGACCCAGAAGGATCATCAAGTCCAACTCTGTGCTCCTCCCAGGGCTACCTAAAACTAAACCATACGCCCAAGAGCATTGTGCAGATGCTCAGAGTGCTGGGAGGTTGGAACATCCTGATGGAGCTTTGCAGGGCAAGTCTTGCCCTGTTTGATCATTTGTTTCAGCATCCGTGTGAAACGAGTGTCTCTGTGCCTGCGTTTTGTTTTCAGTTGGAGGTTTCTCAGCTGGAAGGGAGTCTCCAGCAACCCAAAGCACAGTCGGCCATGTCACCTTATCTTGTCCCCGACACCCAGGCCCTCTGCCAGCACCTGGCTGTTGTCAAGCAGCTGGCTGCCAGCGGGAGGTTCATCATCATCATCCCTCGAACAGGTACGGAAACTCCTTTTCACGTCAAATAACCAAACCTGCTTGTGCCTCATTCCCTCCTCGTAAGGAAGCAGGCAGCTTTCTCTCTTGCTGCTGTTGTCCTTTTTTATAAAAGATCAGTAGTTTGGGGCCTGTTTTATGTGTGGCACGTGCTCGGAATCCCACATAGCGTAGCAAATAACTGCTTGCAAGAGAGAAGCCCTGTTCACCTTCTTCATCTGCCTCCTGTGGCATCTGCTGCTGTGTGCCAGACAGGAATTCTTGACACATCTGGATTGGTGTGCAGAAGTATAGCTCTAAATCAGATGGTTTTGCTTTTTCTTTTCTTTTTTTTTTTTCTGTTAGTGATTGATGGCTTAGACTTCCTGAAAAAGGAGAACGCAGGCGCTCGGGACAGCATCCGGTATCTGGAGGCAGAATTTAAAAAGGGAAACAGGTGAGAGTTGGGAGAGTGATGCGATTTGCCCTTGGTTTTTGGAAGGGGTGTATTTTGGGGTGGAAGGTGTCAATAGCGGGAGCAGGATGTGCATCCCCTGGACCTGAGTGTGGAGCGGGCCGGGGGAAGCCAGGCCTCAGGAGCGCGCTTGGCAAGAGGGAAGGCGGGGAAGTAACAGATTTGGCAGCTGGTTTTCCAGATGCGCTCGTACTTGCTGCATGGCCGTGAAATGTCGCTGCTTCTGAGGAACGGAGGGAGTTACATCCAAGTGTAAAACTGAGCGGTACCTTTTACTGATGCACGGGGAGTGCTGGAAGAGCTTTGCTGCCTGTGTTAGCAGTAGAAGGGCAAACAGTTGTGCTTCTGTGAAGACAAACTGCGTCTTCAAGGCCTGTGTCAGGGCTGGGGGCCTTTGAAACACCTGTGAACTGCACACAGCATTGGTGATGGGACAGGGGAGGTTATCAAATGAATTTCACAGGGGATTCCTTGGTCAAGCATGTATTCTTTTGGTTGATAAAAGCCAGCGTTGTGAAAGGGTCCTGCAGCCCATGCTGTGGGGTGTAGACTTCGGTGTGTGACGGTCTCCATGTGAGCTCAGTGGCTCTGATCTTCCCTTAGGTACATTCGTTGCCAGAAAGACGTGGGGAAGAGCTTTGAGAGGCACAAATTGAAGAGACAAGATTTAGATGCCTGGTAAGATGATGGCATCTGGAGATGTCTGAGCCTGATTGCTTGATTTGATGCCCTATGTGAGTAATTATCAAATTCCCTAGACAGAGTTTTAGGGCATCCGTCTGTGCATCTTGTGCTAAGAAGGGTCTCAGAAAAGCCCTCAACAGGCAAGGGAGAAACAGTTGTGCTTTCCAGGTGTCCTCCTGAGCATATGTAGAATAATAGAATAGAATCGTAGCAGCATTTTTTTGGTAGAGACCATCAAGATCATCAAGTACAACTGTAAACCCAGCACTGCTAAGTCTGCCACTAAACCACATCAGAACCTCATCTCCGCGTCTGTTCAATCCGCCAAGGGTGGTGACTCCAGCACTGCCCTGGGCAGCCTGTTCCAATGCCCCACAGCCCTTTGAGGAAGAAATTCTCCCAAATTTCCAACCTCAGCCTCCCCTTGAGGCCGTTTCCTCTGCTCCTGGCGCTTGTTCCTGGGGAGCAGAGCCCGACCCCCCTGGCTCCAAGCTCCTTTCAGGCAGTTCAGAGATCAGAAGGTCTCCCCTTAGCTCCTGTTCTCCAGGCTGAACCCCAAAGGTCCCTCAGCCGCTCCCATCGCACTTGCTCTCCACAAACAGTTGATCTTGTGCACAAACAAGTCGTCTTCCCTCTCACTTTCCCCTCTCGTTTCTCTTTTCTTGCATCTGTGTGCCAGGAATCTCTATAAAATCCTGGACAGCTGCAAACAACTGACCGTGTCCCAAGGAAGCGGAGAGGATGACACCGCAGGAATGGTCACCATCATCACGGGCTTTCAGCTGGAGGACCGGAGCGTGTTCTCAGCACCCATGCAGGTCAGGAGCTCTTTGCCTGGCTCGGCTGAGCCCTTCTGCTTCCTGGCAAGGTTAAAATCTAGTTGATTGGCAAGAGATTGGTTTTTTTAACGTTTTATGCTTTGGATAATAACTGTCCTGGATTTCCCAAATTTAGTTTATATATCATGGTTCCTATTTCCTTGAAGGCCCCTTGATTTGTCGTGCTTTGGTGGTGCAAAGTGGGAGAAGTAATTAACGTGTCTGTGCAGAACTCTCAGGCCAGAGCAACTTTGGCATGAAGGAAAATTGGGCCTTTTAGCCGTGAGAATCTTTAGGTTGTGAAGGGCCGACCTCTCGAAGGTGAGAAAAATAACCCGTTTTGTCTCTGCTTGCTTGCAGTCTGCCATCCAGGCAGCCGCCAACGCCAGCGTAGAAATAAAAAACGTTCTGGAGTTCTACAAGCAGTGGAAAGAGATGGGCTGATGTTCGGAAAGGCGATCGGGTTGGTGTACCTTTCTCTCCCCCTCTCGGAACGTGCAGCGTCTGAACAAAGGAAACGAAAATCCGGGCGACACTTAGACACGAAGAAGCGGCGGCGGCGAAAATATAAGAAAAATAGCTACAAAAAAAAAAAAAAAAAAAAAAAAAAAAAAAAGAAAAAAACACAAAACAAGGTAAAAAAACAAAACAAAAGGCAATTGGGGCACGCACACAGACACCTCCACCTGTACCCAACCAGATGGCTGTACATCTCCGACGGCGCCAACTGCTCTGAGAAGAGAGAGGCACCTCGGCGCGGGCGGGCAGAGCTCTGCCCTTCTCCCGCCCGCAGAGATGGGCCGGGGCCGGGCGGCGGGTCGCTCCCCACATCCCTCCCCACAGCTCCGGCAGCTGAGAGGGGCAGCGGCTTCGCAAGCCTGGACTGAAATGGAACTGAACCAGAAATGGAGCCCTCCCAGCTTGGAAAAGAAGATCCAAAGAGTGTTTAGCTCTTGTTTGGCAATCGGGTGACAGGAAAGCAGATTTATTTTTTTTTTTTAATTTTAATCCCCCCTCCTTTGAATTAATTATTTTTCAAGGGCTTTTTCCTTTTAATTCTTAGCTTAATGGAGTTCCTTTGGGGTTCTGGATACTCTTCCGATGGCAGAGAGAATAGGAAACGTGCTATTTAAAAGGGGGGGAAAGCTCTTAATATAATTTTCTTTTTCTTTGAACGAGCATATTTATTTCCTTCCCCGTTCCCTGTGGAGCGGGCTCAGTGCATGGGGATGTTGGCCTGAGAGAGCGGCCCCAAGCGCTCCTGTAGGCCCGAAGCGCATCCTTGCCGTCCCTCCAAGCCGCACGCTTCACGAACAACGCGAGGTCGGCCGGGCTGCGCGAGAGGTGACAAAGGACCCTGTTCCTCCTTCCCCAGTGCTTCCCACTCTCCTTCCAGCGTTAGACTTTGGAGAAAAGGAGCGGGATCCAGCGGAGCCGCTGGGAGAGAGAAAGAAGACGGATAAGCCTCAACCGCTTGGCGTGAGCGCCGTGACCCTGGGATGGAGCGGACAACTCCGAAGGACCCGATGCCGCTTCTTTTGGGTTTTTTCTTTTATGTTTTTTCCCCCGTAAATCTCTTTCCGTGAGGTGTGGAGGAGGAAGGAGGATCTCAAAGCCGTTGTCTCTCCTGCTGGCTGTTCCACCTGCCGCTCCGCCGTGCTAGAGAGGGCGGCAGAACGCGAGTGTTCGCGTCCCCCTCCTCACCCCCCTCCAGGGCAAAAGCAGCGCAGGACTGAGCTCGCAAACCGATCCGTGATTTTAGCATCACAAAAAGAAGTGGCGATGCTACCCGGACGGATACCGGAGGAGCTCATTCCCCGTGGAACCTGGAAGGGACCTTTCCCACCTCCATGCTAACAGCATCTCGAGCGACCTGTGTCTGACGTCCCGCCGCGTGTGCCGATTGCTTGGACGTGAAGCAGGTGAATGGTGGCATCCTCTGGGCTTCGTCAGCGTCGATGTACTCAAGAAATGTCTCCATCCATCCACACGAACCAACAGCAGCTATGCAAGTAAAAACCACTCGTCTTCGACATTTGCGTGTTTTTTCACGTGGCCCAGCCGGAAGCTGCTGCAAAAGGGGCATAATATGGAAAGGCAAGTAACATACTCTGTGCAGACTCCCTGGCACGATGCGTTGTGCTGGAGCGGCAGGATGTTCCTTGTTTTCAGGTAAAAACTAAAAAAACCCAGCACGAGTCCCAGAGGATTCGTTTCTATTCGAATTTCAGCTCCTGCGCAGCCTTTAGCGTGGCAGAGAGAAGCGCTGAGCCGTTCCAGCCGAGAGGCGGGCGAAGGGAGGCAGATAGGCAGGGTCTCCTCGCCGCTTTTTCCTTTTGCAGCTTCTAAAACTCGCCGTGCTTTTCTAGGCCGAGCCAAGGAAACAACGTAAGCAGAACGGTGAGGGTTCTGAGAGATCTGGGATGGGCTGGGAAGCTTGTCGCTCCTTCCTCCGGTGCTACCGGTGTTTTTATTGGAAGCCGTTTGTTTGTCTAGCTCGTTATTTTCGTTTGATGGGGTCGGAAGAGAAAAGAGAATCATCTCGTTGGATTTGGCCTTCAGCGTATGAACCAGAGCAGCGTGGCGAAGCGGAGAGCGGAGTCTTATCCTCTTCTGCTGCCTTGGGGAATGTGCTGCCGCTTGCGTGTGCCGAAATACATTTCTCATCCGGGGAAGCCGCGTTCTGGGGGATGCGTCGCTGGTGGATTCTGCTTTCTTTTGTCTGCTGCTTAAGAAAACCGTGCACCTGCTTGCTGCGATGCACGTGGGGCTGGTAAAGAAAAGAGCATCGCTCTGCCGGAATCAAGATGATGAGGAGCTGGAGATGCTCCTCAGCTTTGCTCTGGGCCGGGTATTCCCTCGGCCACAGCTGGATCTTGAGGGGAGAAAAATGAAGCAGCAACCGAAGGAGGATGTTTGTCCTGCTCGTTATTGTCTCCGTCCAACGGTGTCCAACAGTTTCCCGGCTGCCCGAGGCGCCGAGATGGGCTTGGTGCTGTCAGAAGATGGGTTGATACAGGGCCACCCGGCTCCTGAATCGGTTGAAGAACAAAAGCAAATGGAACTTGCTGTTTCTGTAGTAAGATGTTGTTGCAGAGCTGCAGCGGAGCCTTCGGAGGGGTCCCACAGCAAAATCGGAGGCTTCTTTCTGTCTCAGCTCCCTCATAACCACCCCTTAGTAAGTGCCCTGCTCGGAGGAGTTGTTTTAATCTTACCCCGAAGCTTTGCATACCTGGAGAGGAGGAAAAATCCTCGGCCCTTCACCGGGGAATTGCAATCACGGCCCAGTGGCATCACTCAGCCCACGGCACCCAAATGGGATTGTAACCTTTGAAAAGGCACCTGCAAAGTCCCTGTGCCACCTTCTTCCTCTCCAGAACATGCAGCTGTGCTTGAGGACCTGAGCAGTTTTTTGGATTTGTTTTCTTTTTGGATGTACATCCCCACCCAGATCCACAGAGATGAAAAAGCAGGAGACTTCAAAGCTCTGGAGCAGCGAAGCCGCAAAGCGGCCTCGGGAGAGGTGGCAAGCGCTGCCTTTTCGTGGAGGCTCCGCTCGGTGTCTTTGAGATTGGGGTGAAGGAAGACGCTTTCTGCACCGGGATCTCTTCCAATTGCGAATTGACGCAGATCCCCCCCAGTCCCAGCGCCTGTGCCAGTTTGTCCCACCTGGGCTTTGTTGCGTCGCCTCCAAATCCCAGCCCAGTTGCCAAAAGCTGGAGGCCGGTTTCTCCGGCTTTCCAGGCCGCTCGTTGGTGCTGAGCGCTTCTCCGGGGCTAAAGGAAACATGCAGGTCGGTGGGGAGGCTCCGTGGGGCCCGGTTTGCAGATTTGGTGGGTTTTTTCTTTTATGCAGCGCGTCGGTGCCGCCGGAGCTGCGAACGGCGTCGCCAGCAGCGCCGTAGGGTGCTGGTTCCATCCCAGCTCACCGAGCCTCTCCGCTGCGCTGGGAGGAGAGCGAACGTGGTTTTGCCTGTTTCTTGGGTTCGATTTGCTTTTTACCTTTTTGTTACCACCGTGTTGAGCTCTCGGGAGGCGCTGGGTGACCCGGTGCGAGTTTCTGGGGGTTGGGGCTCGCTGGGTTTTGCGCTGGGGCCGTCCCGGTGCCGCGGGGTGGACGCGGCTTGATTTTTGGGCTCGGGTTTCACGGGCCGTTTGCTCCCGTCCCCGCTCGGCTCAGCGCCGCCTGCACTGCCTCGCGTTTTCGCTTGCATCCTGGATCGATTTTTCATTGGTTTTGCCCTTCTCGCTGTCTCGCAGGTGGGGAAGCGGAGAACGGAGGAAGGCGGGAGGGTTGGCACAGGGTCCCGTGTCGCCGGTGCAGCCGCCGTCCGCTTTAGGGCCAGGCCGCGGCTCGGTGGGAGGCGAGGGACAATCGGCTCTCCCTCAGTCCTTATTTTGTAGCACAAAAAAGAGCAAAAAAAGAAGCCCAGCGTGTGTATTTGTGCTTGGGTGACTTGCCCAGGGCTGATGGGGCGAATTGGAGCTCGGGGCCCTCGCGGTATCGTCCGACTGGGATTGAATACATCGACTGGCTTAATAAAACAACACGATCTTTGTAGCTCTGGTTTCGTGGTGGTTCCCAGCCCTGCCCGCGTTTCCCCCGTGTGCTATCAGAGTCGAAATGCTTTGCATGTGGGAATCCACCCTCAAACCTGCGCTTTGCTCCCCAAACTTTCTGCTTTGTTTTTTTTCAGAAGCAGCAGCTTTGTCGTTCCCAGCGCCTTTGGATACTGTTGGGCTCCAGGGAGGGAAGGCATCGTCTTGGGTTGCTCTGGATGTGGTAGGATGAAATGTAGGTGGGTCCCTTCCTTATCCCCGCCACAGGAATATTGTGTCCGTTGGTCTGTCCCTTTTCCTGGCTGCAGTTGTGGCTCGGGATCAGTTTTTCCTCTTGCCCAGGCTCTGCGTTGCTGCCCACAGCAGCTTTCCCCGACCTGAGAACGTTGTGATCAGCACAAATCACCAGAGTGGTTTCCTGGGCAGCTTCTCAGCTTGGCTTTGGACCGATTGAAAAGTGTGTGTTTGTAAAAACATGTCACTTTGAAGTGTCAGTTTGAGGCCCCAGTAGGAGAACCATAGAATCGTTTCGGTTGGAAGAGATCCTCAGGTTCATCGAGTCCAACCCTAACCCAGCTCTGGCACTAAACCATGTCAGAACCTCATCTCTGCGTCTGTTCCAGCCCTCCAGGGATGGTGACTCCAGTGTGCATGGCCCCAATGCAGTGTGCATGGCCCCAATGCAGTGTGCATGGCCCCAATGCAGTGTGCGTGTCCGTGCTGCAGAGTGCACGGCCCAAATTGCAGAGTGCACAGCCCAATTGCAGTGTGCATGGCCCCAATGCAGTGTGTGTGTCTGTGCTGCAGCGTGCATGGTCCCAGTGCAGCGTGCATGGCCCCATTGCAGCGTGCATGTCTGTGCTGCAGTGTGCATGGCCCCAGTGCAGTGTGCATGGTCCCAGTGCAGTGTGCGTGTCCGTGCTGCAGAGTGCATGGCCCCATTGCAGTGTGCATGGCCGTGCTGCAGAGTGCATGGCCCCAGTGCAGTGTGCATGGCCCCAGTGCAGTGTGCATGGCCCCAATGCAGCGTGCGTGTCCGTGCTGCAGTGGCTGACCACATCAGAGATCGCTGTGTGCAGGGGCGAGGGCCCCGTTGTGCTGGGTCCTGCGCGTGGGACCCCAGGGCCGTACAGGAGGTGACATCGGGGCCAGGGTGAGATGTCACCCAGCGGCACCCACCACAAGGTGCTGGGCTGGCACTTCCATAGCCCCACAGTCCCAATCTCCCCGCACTTTCCCCACTGCACACACCCCACTGCTGGATGGGGCGCAAGGCTCTGGGTCACAGCCCCACAGTAACCCCTTTAAACTCAACCGGTGAGGCGAGCCCTGGGCTCAGCGGTGCTGGGACCAACACCGCCTTTGGGTGCTGGGAGAGGGACCCCAGGCGTCCCTTGGCCTCACGGGGGTGACACGGGGACCTTCCGCTGCAGTCGCACCCCCATCCCACACCGGCGCCACGGGCTGGCTACACCATTTGTGCATTTATTTCTTTCCATCTTTAACAGAAAAGGGTGTAACAGGAGGGATGCCTGGGGGGTTTTGGTGCTCTGAGCTCAGCCCCAGCACCCGCAGGGCCACAGCGTGGCGGGGGGGGCACAATGGGGGTCAGACGGGGCCGTAGAAGCGCCGATACGCCTCCTGGAAGCCGATGTGGTCGGCCAGCTCGTCGCAGTCGGGGTTGAGCTCACAAACCTCGCGTTTGGCCTCCAGCGGGTCCCGCACGGCCCCGTACACGCTGCTGGGGACACGGGGGGGGACGTCAGGGGGTCCCCAGCCCTGGGGTGGACCCAGACTGAGACCCCCGCCCGAAAAACGGGGTTTTCGTCGCATGCAACGGGTGGGGTACGTGTGGGGGTCCTGGTCTCCAGCACACGGGGCTGAGCGCTACCTGCCATAGACGTAATTCCTCTTGGGTCTCCGCACCACGGCGGCGCTGGCGCGTCTGGAGATAAAAGCTGGGGGGGCAGAGCAAAGGGGTCGGGGGGGGCAGAGCAAAGGGGTCAGGGAGGGCAGAGCAAAGGGGTCAGGGGGGGCTGGACCCCCATCCCCGGGGCACAATCCCCCCCAACAGACACTCACCTTCCGAGCTGGGCGAGTCGGCGGCGCTGACGGAGCCGTCGGGAGCTGTGGGGGCAACCCGGAGCAGTGGGGGGCAGCTGGTGGGCTCAGCTGGGGCTGCACCCTCACCCTGCTCCTCTTTTTGGGGGGCACATCCCACCCAGACCCCCTCTAAACTGATAAAAGGAGTCGTGATCCCCATCCCCTCCTGCAGCCCACATCCCTCTGCCCCCATCCCTCTCCAAGCCCCTTTGGGACCCCTGTGGCCCATCCTAGGGCACAGTCCCCTTGTCACCCCCGTCACCCCGTACCTCTGCGGCAGAGCCCGAGGGTCAGCAGGGCCAAGAGGCTCAGCAGGACCAGGAGCTTCATGTTGCCTCCACCAGCACCGTGTTCAGCGCAACCCCCCCCGGGTACCCCAGCGCCTTTATAGGGCTCCACGGCCACCGGTGAGGAGGGGCCGGTGGCCACGCCAGCGCTATTTCCAGCACATCCGCCGGGGCCGGGAGCCACCAGCACAAGCAGCAATTGTGGTTTGGGGTGAACTCGGTTCCCCCGCAACCGCCCAGAGTCCCTGGGGAGGGAAACGCAGCCCCGGGGCCAACGGAGATGTTTTTTTCCAGTGGGCCCAGTGCTGGCACCCAGTCTCTGAACTGGGCGCCCCAGGCGCTGTCTGGTCTGTCCCAGTCTGTACTGGTGGCTCCCAGCAGGGTGGTTGCCACACTTGGACAGTTTCTTGCCAAACCCAGGGGTTTTACTGTCTACAGCGGCCAACGGAGACTTGTGGCTGACACTGGAAGGCTGCGCTGCCATCCAGAAAGGGCTGGATGGGCTACCAAGGTCCCTTCCAACCCCTGACATTCTGTGATTGTTGGCCAATTTTTGCCTCAGGGACCACTGTGTGTGTCACCTCCTGTCCTTGGCCTCTGTCCCCGCTCCGCTCCCTCGTGTCACATCCCACGGGCACACGCTGGGGTTGGGACCCCCGCCCCGGGCAGCACCTCTTACCAGAAACGACGACCGCAGAACACGGTCCGGCACCTTTTCAAACCAACACGGGGTTTTGCAAGAAGCAGCAGCATCGTTCGGGCATCGAGCAGCGGCGGAGCGGAGCAGCTGCGAAGGGGAATCTCTTGTTCCTCCATCCTCACCCCCTCGGTCGCCCCCGTTGCACTCCGGGAGCTGTTTGGGATCCCTCTTTGGGATCCTGACCACTGGCCAGACTTTTAGATCCTCTAAACCCAGCCCTGTCTTGAAAAACGGAACCGGAGGTTTTAGGGCAGAGATGCTGAAGCCAGAACCTTTGTCAAACCAAGCCTAAAGTACAGAGTACGGGGGCCAAGTGCCGGCAGCAGGAGCCAGGAGCGGGGGAACAACAGCTCCAATTTATTTAGATTATAATGCAGCAAGGGGAAGGCTTGTTTACGACAGAAGGGAAATATGTCCAAGGCAGTCAATGGCAGGCTCTGGCTGTAATTGGAAACAGAGGCTTGAGCTTGGTGGAAATCGCCACCTCGTTCGCAGAACGGGGACGGCACGAAGGGGACAAGAGGTGACCAGAGAACGTGCTGCCCTTGATCTAGAAACAGACTCAGTCTCCTTGTTGGGCTCAGTAAGATTCTCCTCGTTATCTACCCAGCCCTAGGGAAGGATCTTTTCTTCATTTTGAAGCTTCCCCCTCACTCGCAGGGCTCTAAGAGCTTCACACCAACGAGTCCCCTGCTGTCCTGGCTGGGAAATTGTAAAGAACAACTCCAGGGGGGGGTAAAACCCAACCCTGTTTGGTTGGAGGAATCAAGGCAGAGATTTCACAGGAAAACATGAAATCTCTTTGGCCACAAGCCCACAAAGAGGAGGCAGGAACGTTATAACCACTGCTCATGTGCGCGCCCGCACCCAGCTCATCCCCGGCTCCTTCACAGTGGAGAGCAGGGCAGAAAAATAACGGGGAAAAATAAAGAATAAAGGGCAATAAGGAACTGGATGTGAAAAAGCAGCTGCTGACACGTCTGTTTTGACGGGCCACGGGCAGATGATGGTTTAAAGACGTGGATACTGAAGGTGAACGCTGCAAAAACAGGGCAAAAGAGTCCGATGTGGGTAATTTACACACCAGCTGCGCAAAATGCCGCAGTGGCGCTTACCTGACCGTGGGCTCCGTGTGCTACAGCTCCCCAACTCCTCATTCCTGTGCGCAGCACAGCGCGTACGGCGCTAATTTCTCTCTAAAATACCCCCAAGACCACAAGCTTGGCTTCGTTAAGCCAGACTCACGGCTGTCACGGCGCTGAAGATGCGTGCGAGCGGGCAGATGCGCCCTGGCAATCCCATCGGTAGGATTCTCCTCCCTGTTCAGCTGGGCGGTGAATAAGAAACTGTCACCCGTTCCCGAAGTTCTTGATGGATTCTTTTTTTTAATTTCACAAGCTATGACCGAATTGCACGAGTGTGGCAGCTTTTCAGTCCCGCTGCAAGTTCGGAGCGGCCCGACAAGACGATTTGGGGGTGGTTTGAAGGCGCCGCGCACGGTCCCGCTGCCCAACGGATGTCAGCGCTTTGGAGATGGAGATAAATCCCCCTCACTGGGGCTCTGTGAACGTCCTGATGAGTTCTCGTTGCTCTTTGCTAATTGCCTGGAAGGAAAAACAACGGCTGCTCAACTCAGAAAAGTGTCTGGGTGTGCACAGCACTGATCCAGCACCATCTTCCCTTCACCCACAAGCGATTATCTCATCAAGGTTGAACTCGCTTTGGAGCTTAATTGCACGTCCTCTCTGCTGTCAGTTACAAGGGCTGCAGCATTTATTGTAGAACAGCTGACACTGCATCACCGGAATAAAGAAAACCTGGAAGATGTGGCAAACAAGCTGGTGGGGCCTTGGTATGAGCCTGAATTTAGACTGGAGCAAGTGTTGGCCTTTTGCTGTCGAGAAAAGGAGTAGAAACCTAGTTCTGGACCAGGTTTTTTCTCCTTTCCTCACCATGAGTACAGGATTTTTGACTGCTGTACTTGGGTTTATGTTCTCTAGTGGCCTGTAGTCATGGGCTGCATCGCTAAATTTATATCTGCCTTTGTGTGTGGAGAAACAACTACAATTAAAGTTTTGTACTTGCGTTTCACCTCATTTTAGTCATTTATACCTTTATTTACCCCATATCTAAATCCGTTTATATTGTCGCTGATGCAGAATTAAGTACATAAATCAGACATCAATCTGCTTTTCTTTGCAGATGTGTCCAGGACACAAAGGCTGATATAAAACAGCTCATATAGACACAACCTACTCATCTCACCCCCAAAAAAACGTCCTGCCCAGCGTAGAGGGCCAAACACCCCCAACCCATAATGAAAACACCCCCAACCCATAATGAAAACACCCAGGCTCATTCCAGCAGTACTTGCCCCTTGATAAGCATAATATATATGAAATAAAGCGCAGCCGTTTGCTTATCAAGCCACAGAACGGTGTTCCGTTCGGGACGATGCTGCAAAGACAAAGGGGTTTGATTTCTTTGCTTATTTCGCAGAATCCCAGAATGTCAGGGGCCCAGAACTGGACGCAATGTTCCAGATGCGGCCTCACCAGCGCAGAGTAAACGGGGAGGAGAACCTCTCTCAACCGACTGATTTTTACCTGCCAGGCGCGTTTGCGAGCCTGGATCAGCTGCTGCAGCTCCGCGATCCTCTCCCTCCCCGCGAGCACAGATTCCGCCACTTTGCCGTTCTCCTCCTCCTTCTGCTTCAGGACTTTGCGCAGGTAGGACCTGTGTT
The DNA here is from genome assembly GCA_013399365.1 of Pampusana beccarii. Lineage (NCBI taxonomy): Eukaryota > Metazoa > Chordata > Aves > Columbiformes > Columbidae > Pampusana > Pampusana beccarii. The sequence goes on along the minus strand of VWYH01000714.1, from coordinate 136,256 downwards.
TGAGCAGGTACGGCACCACGGCGCTGCGAGCGTCCTCCTCGGGGATCCCGCTGGGCCGCCTGCGAAACAACCGGGACGTGAAGCGACCGGAGAACATGAGTCTCACCCAGCAACGAGCGTCGCGCACGTTCACTGGAAGCTGAGCTGCCGCTCTAACGCGTCTGCTCAGTGTTTCTGGCAATTTGGGTGCCGCAGTGCTCAGCCCCTCGATGCCAGACGTGAAGGAATGGGAGGAATCCTACGATATTGAATTCCCTTGCAGCACAAGGACACGTCGACGTGACCAAATCATCACATGGGAACTGACTTCCCTTGAAGGAAGATGCTCCACACACACACACACGCATTTCCAGACTGCACATACCATGCAGGCTCTTCCCGGTTCTCATTCTCCTCCACGATCTTATCCAGCGAATTGAGGAGCAGCTCCAGGTTTCCTTCCTCCTTCACCTCCTGAATCTCCTCCTGGGAAGGAAGGAAGGGAAAGGATAAAGGGGAAAGAAAAAAGGATAAAGGGGAAAGAAAAAAGGATAAAGGGGAAAGAAAAAAGGATAAAGGGGAAAGAAAAAAGGATAAAGGGGAAAGAAAAAAGGATAAAGGGGAAAGAAAAAAGGATAAAGGGGAAAGAAAAAAGGATAAAGGGGAAAGAAAAAAGGATAAAGGGGAAAGAAAAAAGGATAAAGGGGAAAGAAAAAAGGATAAAGGGGAAAGAAAAAAGGATAAAGGGGAAAGAAAAAAGGATAAAGGGGAAAGAAAAAAGGATAAAGGGGAAAGAAAAAAGGATAAAGGGGAAAGAAAAAAGGATAAAGGGGAAAGAAAAAAGGATAAAGGGGAAAGAAAAAAGGATAAAGGGGAAAGAAAAAAGGATAAAGGGGAAAGAAAAAAGGATAAAGGGGAAAGAAAAAAGGATAAAGGGGAAAGAAAAAAGGATAAAGGGGAAAGAAAAAAGATAAAGGGGAAAGGAAAAGGATAAAGGGGAAAGAAAAGGATAAAGGGGAAAGAAGAGGAAAGGGGAAAGAGGAAAGGACACACCCCTTCCCTGCTCACCTGGATGTACGCCTGCAGCTGGGATATGAACTGATCATAAATGCTCCTTGTCATAAGGGGCTGCAGCTTGTAGAAGCAGCGGTAGCAGTCTGCAAACCTCTGGTAACTGGGCAGGGAAAAAAATTAATGAAATATAACAAGGGCAAGTGTGGAGTCTTGCATCTGAGCGTGAACAACCCCAGGTTCCAGTGTAAGTTGGGGAATGAGCTGTTGGAGAGCAGTGAAAAGGGACTTGGGGGACAGCAGGATGCCCATGAGCCAGCACTGGGCCCTTGTGGCCAGGAAGGCCAATGGGACCTGGGGGGGATCAGAAGGGGGCGGTCAGTAGGTCAGAGAGGTTCTCCTGCCCCTCTGCTCTGCCCTGGTGAGGCCACATCTGGAATATTGTGTGCCGTTGTGGGCCCCTCAGTTCCAGAAGGACAGGGAACTGCTGCAGAGAGCCCAGCGCAGCCCCCAAGATGCTGAAGGGAGGGGAGCATCTCCCTGCCCAGGAAAGGCTGAGGGAGCTGGGGCTCTGGAGCTGGGAGAAGAGGAGACTGAGGGGTGACCTCATTGCTGGGATCAATATGGAAAGGGGCAGTGTCAGGAGGATGGAGCCAGGCTCTTCTCGCTGACAATAACGATAGGACAAGGGGC
>VWYH01000714.1:110482-133816 GCA_013399365.1 Pampusana beccarii | reverse complement strand
AAAAAAAAAAAAAAAAAAAAACACAAAATAAAATAAAATAGGGCTGAAACGCTTCCTCTGCCTTGTCACAGCAAGGCCAGCGAGCCAGGCTCTTAAACAGAATGATAAATATAAGACACTGCCCCTCTCTTGAGACCCCCATGGAACCCCCACCAGTCTGCTCACAGACCAACGTTCTCGATCATTTAATGAAATCAAACGATCAAGCCTGAAGAATTCAAAAGGAGAAGAATAATCCAAATTCGGCACAGAAAAAGAGGGAAAAACAAGAGGTCTCATGCATTTTTCCCTTGTCAAGGTCCTGCTCCTAAGAGCTAAACCAGAACTACCCACGGTTTGTAACGGAGGGTCTGGGCTCACAACTCATCTGCGGCTCCAGGTATTAAAGGTGCTTTCGCCCGTTGTTTTCGGGCTGGTTCAGCTTGGCGCGCAGTCACTCTCATTGTTTTTTCAGGCGGCCTCTGCTGGTCAGGTCAATCCTTGTGCTGCTCAGAAGGCAAAACATGAAAAGCAAGAAAGTTTCGTTGTGCACTGAGGAACTGGCAGACGCCCCCAGCAAGTGAACTCACCAAGACTAACGTACTTTGAAATTCGAGCGGTGAATTGAAGGTCTCGGAAGTTTATTAGTTGGCAAGAATTTCGCTGGGTAAGAGGAATATTCAGCTTGAGAGCATCTCCTTACATTCGTGCCGTCTGCCACTTCTGCAACGCGCACCAAGCATTGCCCTGCTGGTAATGAGCAGAGGCTGATGATTACTGTTTCACTTAATATCGGTGTTGCTACCGCCTTTGTGTGAGAACAGGGCTACCATATGCTCAGAATACTTCCTTGCAATCTTGTGATGCTGCTGTTCCAGTTTTTAGAGCAGAATCCACTACGAGAGCTGATCGGCGTCGTCTTTCGAACAAGAAAAACGCGACAGCAGAGCCGCTTGCACTACCTGCTGCCTCAACAGCTCTGTCAGCGGCGCTGGCACACGTCACCTCATTTAACGCTGCAGAAAACAAAGGTGGGATTAAAAGGTCTTTGATGACTCATCCGTACTGTATCTTATAACCAAGTTCTGCTCTCCAACACAAAAGTCTTTCTCTTCAGCGGCATCTGTGGTTGTTCCACCTCCAGCAGAAACTGCGGCACATCCAGTCCCCGTGTGGACTGAACCGCAGACAAAGGGAAGAGCCAGACTTAGTAAGTCCCAGGTGAAGAGCCAGCGAGGAGCGCGATACAACCACGGCCTCGTGCAACAGCAGCGAGAGGAACCGAGGGGGCTTTACATCCCTCACACCCCCCCAGACACACCACGAGCACCACGCGTGGGTTGGAACCACGAGGGGCAAATCTCAACTACCGAGAGCAGCAGAGTGAAGTCAAACAAGCCCTTCATTCCTCCATCGCTCCATCTGCTAAAAAACACAGACCATACCTTAAGGTTTTGATCCAGCAAGAGTGTGCAAAGAATCATCCCTGCCCTTCCCAAACAGGATGAGCAGGATTTAAACATATAAAGTACTAGTGAACCATTACTTCTTATTCAATATGAACATGCCAATCAGGTCTGAACTGGATCAAAAGCCAGTACAAGCTTTTTTTCTTCCCCACCTCACATCCAGGTGTAGCTCAGCTCGCATTTGGTTTTCCCTTGGCTGCTGGCAGCTCAGCAATCTGACAATTCCAAACTCCACGGTTATTTTGTGCTTAAACTAAATCAAGGTGGGAAGTGGCAGCAGCCACCCTGAACATGCACTATTGACACATTGAACAAGGCCACAGAACAACCACTCAGTCCCCCAGAAATCAGAATAAGCCTCCCTAAAATAAAAACATTAAATAACAACAAATTAAAAACACAGGTTAGGTGTCAAAATCGCCATCAGCTAATAACAAACAGCCAACTCAACTCCTAACGGGCCTACCAGTCAGCTTGCTGTCTGAAGGATGAGAGATAGGAAACATTTTCCAAGAACATACAAAAAAGGTATGTACAGATCTATTCAAAACACAGGAAATTAAGTCTTAAGTGGTTCCAGGTTACTGTCACCTCACATCTTCTAGAAATAAACGTAGGCGACTGGAGATATTTACTTGTCTACTCTGTACAGTACAGCTGCAAGCAACACGCACCCACCAGAGGGCTCTGCTGCTGTCTCCCCTCCTCAGAAGTTTGGCAACTATTAAAATAATTTAAAGAATAAACTGGCTTTTTGCTTCAGCCAGTGAGTCTTTAATTTAAAAAAAAAAGGGAATTAGGAACTTGCCGGGATGCATTCACACACCCGGCTGCTCTTCAACGAACCGTTCCAGGCAAACAACGTTGCCCAGGGTCACATTTTGATGGTTTTAAGCAGAAACCAGCAGCAGAGCTCTGTTTTAACAACTAAATCTGAAGAGGTGAATTGCGGTTGCTCCCGCTTCTGCCTTGTGCTGTGAAAGCAGCCAGAGACAAAGGAGCCGGGGGCGGCCTGTCCTCCCCGGTCGAGATTCAGAGAGTTGTTCTTCTCTGGAGAAGGTTTCTCCTCTACCAGTGTCTCGAATCCACCAGCTCTGGGCGTAGGCTCAGCTTCTTCAGAGTTTCGTACCCCACCACGATGACGATGGTGGAAGGAGTGGCCGAGATGATCCGGGCAGAGAGGCCTTTAGTCAAGCCCCAGGGACCTTCCTCCGCCATGAGCTGTTTGAAGGTGAGGATGATGGAGCTCTTGCCTTCCACCTGAAACACCAGAACAAACATTCACAGAGCTGCCAGACCTCACGTTGAGCTGCTCCGGGGTTCTGCGCTAAGATCAGCCAGTCCAATAACCTCGATTTAGTCTCCAGAACTCTCTGTTGGGGATGGAAAAAGCAAGAAGCCCTAAAGCGGGGTTCTTAGACTTTTTGCTCCTTCTTCCTCCCATCTTCCCCCATCTAGAAGGAGCTGAAGCAACAGGACAGCTCAAGTCTGACTAAAACTGACAGTGCTGGAAGCATCTCTCTTTTTCTGATGGATGCCACGTCTGCCAGGGAACTTCATTTGAGCAATCGAGGCGACGGCAGCGTTGTTAGCTGAGCTTATTAACACCAAGTGCAAACTAAGCAGTGTGATACGCGGACAAAACAACCGACGAGTGAAGGGAGAAGAGGAGCCATTTACCTGGAGCCACGGAGATCAAAGAGCTGCGAGCGAACCGCACCCAGACGGACGCGCCGAGCAGGCCGAGCTCTTACCTGAACCCGCGCCCTGATGACATCCATGGGGTTGGTGAGCGTGGAAGCCGTGGCGGCTGCGAGCGGCCCCGATATGGCTTGGAGGAGGAGATGGGGACAGTCCTTAGGAGTCAAGCTAGAAAGCTGTTCTGGGAACGGGAGAAAGAGAGTAAAGTTTCAGACAAGCGGTTGCAGCTCCTCAACTCCAGCAGCTGATTTAGGCTGATGCGCGGTGGGCAGAATCCCAGGTTTACGGAGCCAGCCCACAAACACCACGGTGGCTCTGCGCTCACTCGTGCAGCCTCTGATCAGCTCAAGCCCAGAAAAACGGGGCAGAATAAGCTTGCGTGCCCCCAAAACAGAGCATGGAAAACATTTACCCCCCCTTTAAAAGGTGGGTGTGTGGGAAACCTTTAGACAAGGCTATGAGAAGCTGTCTCAGAGGTCGGTGCGGATCCAGAACGCTGTCACCACCACCCAGCACGTTGTTCATGTGGCATCTCACTATGGGACACTCACCCCAGGGATCTCCTCACTCTGCTCCTACCACTTGCCAAACGGGATTCCAATCTCCTACACTTGGATTCGTTCAAGTCGTATGGAAGACGGTTCAAAAGTCCCCCGTTCTTCGACGGCCACTTTTGAACCTTTTTGGGCTCAGTTAGAACGCTGGGTTTCGGTATTAAAAACTCTTGATGTGGAGAGTGAAGGGAGAGCTCTCAAAAAGTTCAGACTGGACCAACACCAGCAGGATCCATAACCAGTGCTCGCCACTGGTACCAGAACGTGCCCGCTCTGGAAAGCAAACTAGACATTTGAGCCAACTGTATTTTTAAAAGCAGGTCATTGCCACGATATACTTTGAGCCCAGTACAGTGAAATGTGAGCCTCTCATTATCATGACTTTTAGAGAGATTGCTGTAAAGTAAATATTAGCCTAAAAACCACATGCAAAGCTGCATGACAGAAATCTAAAGGATTATCCGGTAGGGGCAATAAACCTTAGCTGGCCAATATCTCAGTATTTGGGAACTCCCTGAGGATTACCAGCACTGAGCTGGAGAGAACATATTGCTAAGTGTAGTTTTAGATCACAAGGCTTAGCACCAGTTTTAAAACTCCGGAAACTAAAGCATGATCTTAGACGCAAAACCACGGAAGATCCGGCCTTTATCTCTGCCTGTTGTTTGGTTTTGCCGTGGGATTTGCAGGCTAGAAGTCTTTTTGCCATATACGAGACTCTTGAGTCCACGGGAACTGAAAGGTGAATTCTATGTACACAGTGGCTTCAAAACTCTGCCTGATGCCGCACAACAGCCTTCCCCACTTCCATTATTTGGGATCAGCAGAAGAGAAAGTAGCTGCATCGAGTCCCTCTTGCCTAGAGCCGTCTAGTTTTAAGTCCTTTTCCACTCAGACCCCTATTTTTTAACTCTGCATTTAAAACAACGCTGCTCTGTTAAACCTCCACCCCGCACCTGCTCTTTGTTTCAAGCCACGTTCTGCTCCCACCCCAAATCAAAGAGAGAAAGCAAATCACGCTGGTTCCACAGTTTCAGAGGCGATCTGAGGGGCTTCTAGGTCTCCTGGGATAAGATATTTTCAAAGTCTCCTTCACTTACCAGCATAGAAGTGGTAGAAGGGCCACCAGACCGCACTGTTGGGAATATAGGTGAGCAGCGAGGCCACGTAGCCCCTGTAGAAGCCTCTAAAGCCATCGGCCTTGAAAATCTGTACGATGATGTCCTTGGTTTGGCCAAAGACCAACATCCGCTTGCCATTTTGGTTCTGCACCTTAAACCTGCCCATGCTTTCCCCCTTCCTCTGCATCATGAGGTGCTGGGAGATCACGTCGATGGGCACGGTGATGCTCTGGGCTACCAGGGAGGCTGAGCCACCTGCCACCAGAGACTTCACAGCATTGTTGTTGTTGTACCGCGACACGTACTTGCGAGTGAGCTCGTACGTCGTCACGTAGCACTGTCCAGAGATCAGGGTGAAAGTGTTGACCAAAAAGCCCCGGTACAGCCCAGTCGCCCCTTCTGTCCGCAGGATTTTCACGAAAGCATCGAAAGTCCCATTGTAGAGGCTCTTGCCCTTCTGAACCTGCAACCGCGTCCGGATGAGCGTGAAAGGGTAAACGCTCACCCGGATCATCATAGTCATGCAAATCCCAAACACGTAGAATTTCCTTTTGTCCAGGTGCTCCCACTCGATGATGGGGATGTTGCGTTTGTCCTCCATGACTCCTTGGAGCAGGGTGGGAGCGGCAGCGTGCCCCAAATCTACCCCAAAAGTACAGAGCAGATCCAGGTTCAGTCCTCCTGTCTTCACTGATCAGACGGACGGTGCTGGTGGCTGAAACGAGAGACACAGTCAGGAGATGATCATAAAATCGCTTTGGTTGGAAAAGCCCCTCAAGATCATGGAGTCCAACCATTTCCCCACCTCTGGCACTGCCCCATGTCCCTGAGAAACTCATCTCTCTCTGTTCAACCCCTCCGGGGATGGTGACTCCACCATTCACAACCCAGGGATCCCTCTGGTGATGTTTAACCAAAACTGGAATAAGCTCATCTCCTTGCAGGGTCAAGGAAAAAGAGAGGAATGTCTCAAAAGAATCAGCCCAGCACGAAACTGATGATTTCACTGGCCACAAGGACTTGCTTACCACACCGGAAAAAATCTGACGGGTCTTCAGGAACGCCAAACTGTGAAATTACTACAAAGGGCTTGACCGTGGCTGCATCGCAGCGCATATTCCGGGCTCTGGTAAATGGGTATTTCAGTCTGCGCACAGGCACGGGCTGAACTGTCGGAGAGCGGCGCAAACTCCAACTGGAACAAATGTCCCGAAACAAGAGATTTGAAAACAGATTCACTTGGAAATCTAGACCGAGCAAGAACTCAGATTTAATAGGAGATGTAGTCAACACCACACACCAATCCGGGGCCTTTTTTACATCCTCAGTGTCACGCAGAATGGCCACAGCATCAATGTCTCCAAATCACAGGAAGAAGAGCTCCAACAGTCGAGAGCCACTGGCTTAGAAATGCAGTAACAAAACAACTGGCAATTATTTACCTCTGGCACAGGGAGGAAATTATGATTATGAAATTATGGGGGGTGGCGTGTGCTATTAACAGCCCGTTTTCTTGCCTATCTGCCAACAAAATATTTGCTTAACATCATGAGCCAGTGTTACAGGCGGCCACGGCTCCTGCTGATGGACAAGGAAGTTAAAAATACCCCAGAGTGTCTGGATCCAATGGGGATGTGGGGGAAAACCCTATTTTACCTGTAGAAAGAAAACTGCATTTCATTGTCACAGTCAATTAACTTGACAGGTAATGCATAACAAATACTATGGCTTGTCTAAACAACAGTCGTATTGCTTTAATTATAATTACAGTATTACCGCTTCACTAATACAGGCATAATTAGAGAGCGTGAAGCTTCCTACACAGGAATTATCTGCACACCGTACCTATAAAAACATTATTTTGTTCTTGTTAGGAGTTCTACTAGCTTAATGTTTTATTAAAAGAAAATAAAGCCTAGCCAATGCAATTTCCTGGTGAAGCCTGAGGGTTTAGTCCACAATCCAAATTCATCTGCTACCCAAAAACTGAACCGTGCGTAACAGAGCTCCCCACGTGGAAGGTAAGGTGCAGTTGCTAAGAAAAACCCTCATCGCTGCAATAAGAAAAACAAACCAATAACAATTTTTGAAAGGGTCATTGATTTTTAGAATTGTAGCCATAACCTCCTGGGGGAAATAACTGCACTTTCTTTGGATTCTTATGAGTAACTTACGAAAGTTCATTCAGGATTTAAATTAGAAAGACAACGTGACTGCGAGCAACCAAGTTTTTCTTGGAGCGTTTATTCCTCCTGAAATTAAACCCAGGGCCTTGCTCAGAGCAGCGATCCTGTCACATCCAGTTTCAACAACTCTTTGATGACCTTTCAAGTAATTTTGGGGAGGCTGGTATCAAAGTAATTGCCAAATCTCAACAGAACCGACCAGCCCTCCAAAATGCAATCCAAGCACAGCAGCTTCCCTCTCGGGCCACAGCCGTTCTGTACTTTAACACTTCAACAGTTGCCATCCCCAAACTACATCTCAATAGATCTACACAGATGGTGACTTCTCACCACGGACAGAAAAGCATTTATTGAGTTTCTGCCTAGAAATTAAAGCAGAGGATCACCAAGCAGACTGTACCCGCTTCTGCTCTCTCGCTAATTCGCGGTATGACCTACAGGATGCAGCTTCATTCTAAACCCAGACCACAACTTAGTTAGGAATCCTGCTCCAAATGTATCCCCCTTTTTAATGCAGCCCCATTAATCCGTTCTCCTGTCTTTCGCTGCAGCTGTATCTAAATGCGATTCTTTGGCAACTAAAGACAGGCCCTTTGTGCACCCCCGGCCAAGGATATGTCCTGCTCAGCATACTAATGGCCCAGCACACGGGGCTGGGAACCAGCAGCAAGCGCGGGGCCTTTCCAAGAGGAGAAGAGAAGGCACAAGATCAAACAAATCCACTACAAGCCTCTCAAATCTGAAGACTCTTGGCTGTCCCATGCTATGGCCAATCTGGTCTAAGTTAGAGCCACCAAGATGCTGAAGGGAGTGGAGAATCTCCCGTGTGAGGAAAGGCTGAGGGAGCTGGGGCTCTGGAGCTGGGAGAAGAGGAGACTGAGGGGTGACCTCATTGCTGGGATCAATATGGAAAGGGGCAGTGTCAGGAGGATGGAGCCAGGCTCTTCTCGCTGACAATAACGATAGGACAAGGGGCGATGGGTGCAAACTGGAACACAGGAGCCCCTCAAGGTCACCGGGCTGTGCAGACAAGGAGCCTTTCCCAAGCACCGCGGTTTGCAGCCCCAGCCGTGTTCCCCTTCCCTCTCCCCCACGCAGCTTCGCTTCTGCAGCCCGGGAGGCGCAGGAACCTCCATCCCCGGTTGTGCAGCACCCGCCGAGCGCGCCCTGCACCCAACCGGCCCCTCCGTGCTGCCCGTCGCCCCACAAAACCCACTCCAGCCGCCCCCCTTCAGCACCCCAAACCGGCTCCGAACCCGCCCCGCCGCCCCTCGCCCAGGCCGGGCCGCCTCCTCCCGCCCCAGTCCCGGGCTCCACCGCCCCCTCCTCACCTCAGGCCCCCGGCCCGTGCCGCCCCGGCCGGTCCCGCCGCCCCATGGCCGCTCTCCCGCTGCGGCGGCCGCCGGCCGGAAGTGACCGGCGGGAGCGCGTCAGGGCCTCGCGGGCCGCCCCGGGAATCAGCAGCGGAACGCCGGCGCCATCTTGGGAAAGGGCTGACGCCACGTGGGGAGGGACGCCCCGCCCACTTCCGGCCTCAGTAAAGAGGGCGGCCGCCCGCTGCGCGCCGGGAAGAAGCGCGGGAACAGAGTGCGCATGCGTGCAGCGGGGGCGTTGCCTACGCCCTCGCCTTAAAGGGGCAGCGCCCAATTAGGGCTTCTAAAAGGGCCGCTAATGGCGGGGTGCGACTTCTGTGTTTCACGGGAAGAATTCGCGTGGTGGCTGCTGGAAGGGCAGAGGGCACGTCGGGGTGGGAAAACAGCAGAGGTGCACCCAAAGGAAGGGAGTGAAGGGGCCGTTTTCCCTTTCCTGTGGGTGGCTGAGCCCCGGCCCCCAGCTCCTCTGCACTTGTTGCACATGCACCCCTTGCACACCCCCACATTGCACATGCACCCCCTGCACATGCATGCACCCAGTGCACTCTTGCAGACCCCCATGCTACACACACGCGTTCCATGCACCCCCTGCACGTGAGTGCACACATCACACTTGTGCAAACCTTGCACACGCACGTGGCACAAACGTAGTGCACGTGCGCCTTGCACACCTCCACATTGCACATCTGCACACACAGACCCCCCCATGCGTGAGGCCTGGGACTGCCCCTTGGACCTGGCAGCGCAACACAGTGGCTTTTGCTTTTTAATAAAAAAATCAAATGTACAAAGAGCAGGAAAATGTACAGCTGGTTTGTCTTAAAAATTAAAAAAAAAAAAAAAAAGAAGGCTCAATGTCATCAAAAAAAGCAGCAGGGGCCAAGGCCAGGGGGCAGCTGGTGAGGAGTGGGGCTCAGGGTGGTGGGTGCCCCCAGCACCCGGGCAGTGGGGAGCAGGGGGGATTTGGCAGCAGAGGGTGGGTGCCCATGGGGTTGGCCCAACTGGGCTTGTTTTTCCCCATTTTGGAGCTTTTATGGATCCCAGGGTTTTTTTTCCTGGGATGACACCAGCGCTGGCTCATTCCCACCCCTTGTTCTTGCCCCATGGCCACGTCCTTCCTCTGTACCCATGTCCTGTCCCCATCCTTCCCTCACCCCGTTGCCACCTCCCCTGGGGGCCCATCCCACTCCACTGCCCGAAAACGTTACCTTATATTAAAATATGTGTATTAAATTAAAAAAAAAAAAAGAAGAAGAAAGAAAACTTCACATTCACCTTTCCCCCACACCCTGCCGCTCCCTCATGGTCTCCCCAACCCCATGGCAGCGTCACGCCGTGTCCCCCACCGGAACGCGGAGCCTGTCGTCAGCGTCGATGTCCCCGTCAAGCTGGAGGCAGCAAGCATGGGAGCCTTCTTCCTCCTCCTCCTCTTCGGTGGGAGCTGGGGGCTCCGCGGTGCCCCCATTGAGAGGCACCTTCTCGCGGCGCTGGGTTGGGGGGCCGTGGGGTGCGCTGCAACCCCGCACCTTGCTCCTGGCTTTGAGCTGGTCCCGGTAGGCGAGGAGCCCCAGGCAGGCGGCGGCGGCCAGTGTCACAGCCAGCAGCACGGTGACGGTGACAAACTGGGGCCAGTAAGACCCGCTGGGGTTTGAGGACCCCCAGGTTAACCCCTCTTCAGCCAGCCTGTCAGATTGGGGGGCCGCCCCCCCAGGTTCTTGCAGCTGGTAATGAGCCACAGTCCACGTGTAGCCGTTCTCGGTGGCTTGACACTTGTAGGTGCCGGCAGTTCCCCGCTGCATGATGATCACCAGCGTGTGGTCAGGCAGCAGCGTCGTGTCCCCACGGTCCCCTCGGCCTTCGGGCTGCTGCCAGCTGTAGGTGGCCAGGGCGGAGGGCTGGGGGCACAGCAGGTGGACCACGGCGTTCAGCGGGGGGCTGAGCCCTGCGGAGGGGGAGAGCGGGTGATGCAGCGTACCCCGTGTCACACAGAATCACAGCATCCCAGAATGTGAGGGGTTGGAAGGGACCTGGAAAGCTCACCCAGCGCAACCCCCCCGGAGCAGGAACCCCCAGCTGAGGTTACACAGAAGGTGGCCAGGCGGGTTTGAATGGCTGCACAGAAGGAGACTCCACAACCTCCCTGGGCAGCCTGGGCCAGGCTCTGCCACCCTCAGCGCCAACAACTTTCTTCTCCTATTCAAGCGCAGCCTCCTGTGTTCCACTTTGCACCCATTGCCCCTTGTCCTATCGTTATTGTCAGTGAGAAGAGCCTGGCTCCATCCTCCATGTGCCCCATCCCGCCCTCCAGCTGCCGTCCCACTGCACTCCTGCCCCGTCCCGCCGTGTCCCCACACTCAACTCTCTGCGGCGAGATCCTCCTGTGGCCCCCGGGCGCGGGGCATGGCCACGCTCCTCCCGCGGTGGCAGGTGGTGGCCGGGCTCCCTGTCTCGATGTCCTGCAGCCACGTGCTCCTGCGGCCAAAAGAGCCCCATCAGCACCCCTGTCTCCCCTGTGCCCCCATCCCGCCCTCATCCCGGTCTCCCTGGCTCACGTGTCGGCGGCGGAGCTGGGGGGCTGGCAGGAGCCCCCTGGACTGTTCCAGGCGCAGTACGGATCCCGGGCCAGCACGCACTCGGCACAGCTCCGGTGCTGGCTGCAGTTGGCCAGCGGGACTTGTAGGACACCACTGGAATAGCCCACGTAGAGGACGCCCTGCAGAGAACCCCAGAATGTGAGGGGTTGGGAGGGCCCTGGAAAGCTCACCCAGTGCAACCCCCCCGGAGCAGGAACCCCCAGCTGAGGTTCCACAGAAGGTGGCCAGGCGGGTTTGAATGGCTGCACAGAAGGAGACTCCACAACCTCCCTGGGCAGCCTGGGCCAGGCTCTGCCACCCTCAGCGCCAACAACTTTCTTCTCCTATTCAAGCGCAACCTCCTGTGTTCCAGTTTGCACCCATTGCCCCTTGTCCTATCGTTATTGTCAGCGAGAAGAGCCTGGGAGGGGGAGGCGCATCCCCTACCTTCCCTGGGGCCAGCAGCAGGTTCTTCACCGGCTCTGGTGTCCTGAAGAGCTGGATGCTCTCAACGATGTGGGGACCCCCAGGCAGCTCCACCGCCTTGTGCAGGAAACCCTCCGCTGCGGGGACACAGGGAACGTCACCGCGTTTTGGGGGGCCAAGGGAAGGGTAGGAGGGGTGAGCAGGTGCCCTGTGTGTACCCCCACATAAACCCACTCGTGGCCAGGAACATGACGCGATAGGTGGCCCCCGAGACACCGCGGGTCTCATCCACCGCGATGCGCGTGTAGGTGACGCCCATCTTCACCAGCAGTGGCCGTCCCTGGGTGGGTGACACCTTCCCGTCCATCAGGAAATGATCCTTCATGAAGGTGAGGGCTCTGTCGGAGGAGGGACCCATGTAACACTGCAGGGAGAGAGAATTCGGTGCTGCGTGGGGAAGCTGAGGCACCGGTGGAAGAGGGGGAATGGGATGTGCCACCAGGCAGCATCAGTTTGGTGCAAAGCGATCCCCCCCTTGCAACACCACCACCACCTCACCCCAGTGCGAGCACACAGGGCAAACTGGGGCAGACAAAACCCCCTCTGTGGGGACCAGCGTTGGCCCCTGGGAGCGTCTCAGCCCCTGGGGAAGCACCACTCACGCTGCCGGGCCGGGGACTCATGTTGGAGCCACTGTAGACAGTCCAGCGGGAGCTCTCCTTGTTCAGCTCCTTGTACTTGCCCTCGAACACCTCCTCCAGGTCCTCCTGGCTGTAGGCGCAGACGGCGGCGCTGCCCACCCTGCCCACCTGCCTGCGGGGACAGCGGGGTGTGCGTGGGGGGCGCACGGGTCCCCGGGGCCACCCGCGGCGCCCCTGAGAGCCGGGACTCACCACTGCGAGGTGAAGACGGCGTAGAAGTCGGCGCCGGCGCCGCGGCGGGGCAGGGCGAAGGCGTGATGGATGACGTTGAAGGGGAAGTGGCCGGGCTGCGAGCACACCAGCTGAGCCTTCAGGAACGTGGTCCACTTCTTCTGCAGCACCTTGTCCCCCCCGACGTCACTCTGGGGGAGCCAGGAGGGTGCTCAGCATTGGGGTTACAGCAGCTGGGTGTCACTGTTGTCCCCCCAGTCACCGTCCCCGCGCTCACCTTGCAGACGCGGGCCACCCGCGGCACCAGGAGACGCTCGAAGAAATCAAACTCGTCGGCCGTCTCCTCGAAGAAGAAGTAGACCTTGTCATCGCCGGGGATGCTGAAGGAGGCCACGAAGGCGGCGTCGGCTGCGGGACACGGGCGGGGTGGGAGGGTTGGAGCAAAGGATGGTTGCTGCAGGAACCCCCTGGCACGAGGAGGGCGCGGGGGCCACCCCAGGGACCCTCTCCCTGCTCACCCGCGAGCCAGCGCAGGAAGGCGTCCGTCTTGAGCAGGGTGCGGGTGCCCAGCGAGCGGGAGATGATGGGCTCGTTGCCCTGGAAGTTGTTCATGGTGCCGGCGTAGAGCTCGCCGTCTGCTCCGGGATGAGTTGGGGTAAGCAGGGAACCCCCCCACAACTGCCACCCACCGCGCCAGCCCTGGGGTGGGTGCCCACCCATGGGGACCTGTGGCTCTGTACTCACCCACCAGCAGGGCCGTGTGGGTGTGCTGGGGGTCGAAGGGGCACTGGCCCTTCCCATCCAGGAAAGGTTGTCCCCTGCTGCTGGACACCAGCGTGAAGTTCTCCAGGTGCTGGGGGAAAGGGGACAAAAATCAGCCGAATCTGCAAGAAGCGGTTGTAGGTTCTGCCTGGCCTCTGGGGGAGCTGCAGTGCTCACTGCCTGCTCAGCGACTGGGGAAACTGAGGCAGGACAGGCTACCTGCGGTCACCTGAGGGACCTGGGATCCAAAACCGGGGATTTACCACCTGCACCTGACCTGGTGGGTGAAAACCCACTGGCAGCCGTGGTCAGAAACACCATGGGCTCCTTCAGTTCAGGAAATACAAAGATCCATCTGGGTGGTGGGGACACCCAGCACCCCAAATCCCAGGGGACTTTCCAGGATGCAATTAGCTCCAAGCTCCCCGTCCCGCTGGCGCCTCTTGTGCCAGGGTTTTGTGGCTCCTCACGGCAACGCCACAACAGGTCCGGAGGGCCCGTCCCCATCCCCGTCCTTTGGGGGGACACTCACAATATAGGTGCACGCGGGGCTGAAGGCGTAAGTCCCGCAGACGTAGAGATGGGTCTCGTTCAGGGCCACCAGGACGCGGATGAAGTTGAAGCATTCAGTCTGTGGGGAGAACAGAGCAGAGGTGGGGGCTCAGCACCCCTGCAGCTCCGAGCGCCCTCCCAGTGCCCCCCCGCAAAGTGCTGTCTCACCTCCTGGCTCTTCTTCTTAAAAGCACACTCGGAGGTTTTCTCTTCTGTGGGTCCCCACATTATCTGCGAAAGGAAGGGAGATGGTCCACGGCTGCCCAGCCTGAGTGGGGAAACTGAGGCACAGCGGAGCGCACCCCCGCCCCGTGTGCGCCCCAACAGTGGGCGCTGCTCACCGAGGCTTTGGCACGGATGCTGCCCGGGGTGCCGACGACGAGGGACAGCACGCGGTCCCGCGCCCCCACGTACAGCTCCTCCTCGCTCTCGTGCAGGAGGAGGACGTCGTAGTGGGACACGTTGTCCTGGCTGAAGTGGGTCAAGGTCCGCCGAGGGTCCCCTGGCAGGAGCAAAAGGGGATGACGGGAGCCGAGGGGACACCCACGTGTGCCACCACCATTAGCCCCGGGCGAACGCGGCAGCAGCTGCTGTTGCGGCTCGTGTCACCTCTCATGGAGGAAATGGGGTGCGTTACTACGCCCCACGGCCCCCCCATCGCCATCCCCGCTTCCCCCTCCAGGTCCCCACCTCCTCCCTTGTCCCCTCTGGGTCCTGCTGCCAGAGCTGGGGTGTCCCCAAGCTGCAGTGCCCCAGCATCCCTCGCCCTCTGATGCTGCTTTTCTGTCCTGTAAGAACCGGGGTGCATTTTTCCCTGTCGGGCTGTGCCCGTGATGCTCTATGGTCCATTTGGGGGATGCGCCATCCCCAAGTGCCAGCCTGGGGGGGGTTACAAGCCCCCCGGGTGCCCTCAAGCGCAGCCAAGCGCCGCAGGCTTCTTGTTCATCCCCGCCAGCCACCGAAACAGGGAAAAAGAAAAGGGACGTTTTGCAATTCTCAGAATGGCTGCGTGGGGAAGTGGAAGTGGCAGCGCAGGCGGGGGCCTCGGGGGGGGCACAGACCCCTCCTGCCTGCCCCTGCCACCCCACAGCACCCCCAAAGCCATCGCTTTGCCACCTGCCGTTCGGCGGGACGCCCAGGGAGGACGCGGTGCCCCGCACCACCGAGGAGGCCGAATTTTCTCCACCCAGGGTGGCCCTGAGCAGATCCCTGGGTGCCGGGGGGGGAGCCAAAACCCCTCTGCCAGAGCTGGCACCCTGGGGTGCACCCGTCTCCCTCTCCCAAAGGTGTTTGAGAGCCAACCGGCCTCATCACATCTGCCCCAGCCCTCCGCATGGCCCCACTGCCACCAGCACCCATCCCCAGCACCATGGCCGCTGTCCCACCGCTCCAACCCCTACGGGACCAACGAGGGGGACAACGAGACACCCCTGACGCTGGGTGCTCAGCCCTGGGGGCGAATGTTCTCCCAAGGCCATGCTGTCGCCCCCCAGCCCAACTTGTCCCCATGCCCTCCCCGTCCCTCGCGCCGTACTCACCGCTGGGGAAGGTGACGCGGGGCAGGGGCTCGGCACAGATCATGGCAGCCGGCATCACCACGCCGCAGAGCAGGCGGAGGGCGGCTGCGGGCATGGCGGGGGGCGGCGCGGGTGCCCCCCTCGAGGGTCGCAGCACCGTCCCTGCGGGAAGGGTGAGGGTTGGGGCCGGCGCTGCCGGGGCTGCGTGTGGCCAGGCGGAAACGAAAGGGGGAAAAGCAACACCCGGCGTAGGGGGGGGGGGGGCGTGGGGCGCCGGCATCTCCAGCTGTGCGTGGCCCCCAAATATGGGTGAGAGCGCCCCAGTGGCACCGCAGCACAGCTGGGGGTGTCCCCGCGCTTGGCTGGGGTCCCTGAACCACAACCCCCCTGGCACAGGGGTACCCAGACGCTCCCGCTTTTGCCCCCGCAGAGCCCGTCCCCATCAGGGATCCCTTGGCGCGACTCCATGGGTGGCCGAAAGGGCCGCGGGATTAGAGGGGGAACAAATCAGTCCCTCTGCTTTGCAGCTCGTTTCGCGCCCCCTTGCCAGAGGCAGTGAGGGAAGAGCAGCACCCCAAGAACCGCGCGGTCCCCGGGACCCCTCATGGGCGGCCACTGCGTCCCCTAAATTAAAAAATATCAGCGAGCTGCGTTATCAGCGAGCGGCGTTATCAGCGTTACCTCTCCGGCAGGCGAGGACGGAGCGGGCTCACCTGCCCCCCTGGAACACCGGTACCCGACAGGTGCCCGGCCCCAGGGGCCGGTGCGCAGGACACCCCCCCAGGCCCATGCCCAGGGTCCGGCCGCGCTGCCAGGCCCGCGGTTCAGCCCGGTGCGGCGCTCGCTGCCACCCAGCCCAGCCCAGCCCAGCGCGGCCCCGCCGGGGACTGGGGAACCAGAAAGTCCTGCTGGAAGAGGACGAGCCTCAGCAGGTTGGGCTGCGGGCGCCTGCTCCCGGCTCGCCTGCTCCTGCCTCCGCTGGGAGGGCAGCGAAGCCTGCGGGAGGGAGCCGGGATGGGAGCTGGGGTGCTCTGCTCCTCCAAATGGGGTGCCCAGGGAGTGGTACGGGGGGAAATGGGGTGGCTGGTGCCTTTGTGCCCTTCCTGGTTTATCTTTGGGGTGAGAGCAAAGGAACGGTGTGTTACCTCCTGGCTGTGAGGATTGAGAGCGGGTCTGAGCATCAGCCTCGCAAACAGCCCCCTGGGGCCAAGCATCGCCCCCCAAAACCAGACCCCTAGTGCTGAGCCTCTCCCTACAAACAGCCCCCCGGGGCCAAGCATTGCTCCCCACAAACAGCCCCCTGGGGCAGAACATTGCCTCCCAAAAACAGCCCCCTGGGGCTGAGCATCGCCCCCCAAAACCAGACCCCTAGTGCTGAGCCTCTCCCTACAAACGGCCCCCCGGGGCCAAGCATTGCTACCCACAAACAGCCCCCTGGGGCCAAGCATTGTCCCACAAAAACAGCCCCCTGGGGCCGAGCATCACCCCACAAAATCAGCCCCCTGGTGCCGAGCCTCTCCCTACAAACAGCCCCCCTGGGGCCAAGCATTGTCCCCCAAAACTGGCCCCCTGGGGCTGAGCATCACCCCACAAAACCAGCCCCCTGGTGCTGAGCCTCTCCCCACAAACAGCCCCCTGGGACCAAGCATTGCCCCCCACAAACAGCCCCCCGGGGCCAAGCATTGCCCCCCACAAACAGCCCACAGCTGTCCCAGCAGCCAAACTCCCCACAGGCTCCATTCTCCACCCCAGGCTGCTCTGGGGTGACTGTGGATGAAAACCCCCCCAAAGCTGAAGCCCTGGGGTCCCCCCAATACTTTAAACACACCTAGGGTACCCCAACAACCCACCCCAGACGAGGCTGAGGAGCATCCTGCTCTATCGGGGTGTCCTTACCTGCCTCCCCCGGTGCCACCATCCACCCGCCGGGACCCCCAGCCCTGGGGAGGGCAGCGCTGGCCCTGCCACCTCACTTGGCCAGGACAGAAAGCTCCTTGTGAGCACAGAAACTGGGTTACTCTGCCCCGGATTTCCCACTTGGCCAAGGCTTGGCTGCGAAACGGGGCCGCACGGAGGCTTGGACCGGCCGCATTGTTCTGCCCTGGGCCGGAGCCACTGGGGCCGATGGAGGGGGAGGAGGGATGGGAAAAGGAGCGGAGGCTCCTCGGTGAGGCTGAAGGCTCAGGAGAACAGTGGTGGGGTTGGGGAGAGTGCCCCCCATGGCAGGAACCTGCTCTGATATGGGGTGTGAGGCCAGAGCAGCCTCAAGGGTGCCCAGCAGTGTGGGGAGCTGGGTCACAGCCCCAAAATGGCCTGGGGACATGGGGGACAGTGGGCACAACACCCTCTCTGTGTGGGATTTGCTGTGTGGAAGTGAGCGTCCCCAACACTGGGGTGGTTTAGTTTTCCCTGGTGTTTTTGGGTGGTCCCCTGTCCCACCTGCTCTCCAGGTTCCCTCCAAGCTGGGGAATAAGATGCTGCTCATCCTCCTTGCAGAGAGCGGTTTAACGTGCCCGGGGACAGAGTCAGACCCAGAGCCTGGGCTTAGCAAGGCGAGATGTGACAACACAGGGCAGACACGAAGCTGGTGGCCACATCAGCCCTGACCTGGATGCCGAGACTTCCCCCGTGCCTCAGTTTCCCAAGTGGTGGGGAACTGGGGTCCTAGCACAGCAGGGAAGAGTGTGGTCCCATTCCCCCCCGACCAGGAGCATCCTGTGGCATGGGGGGTGCAGGGATGCTTCCAATGCCCAGGCAGAAGTCAGGGGCTGGGGGAGCCTGACTTGGGGGGAGGAAAGCTCCTTTGACCCCCCTCCAAGACCTGGAGTAAGAGGGGTCGGGGGGGGGCATGGAAAGCAGGAGAGGGAAGGGGGATGCAGGAAGGATGTGGGGGGATGCAGGAGGGGAATCTGGGGGGTGAAGTGGGAGGTAAAGGAGGGATGTAAGGGGTGGGGGATGCAAAGAGAAGGATGCCAAGTGGGGGGGACACAGATGTGGGGTAGTGCAAAGAGACAGGAGGATGCACAGGAGGCAACTGGGGGGGGGGGGGGCGGGGGGGGGGGGGGGGGCGGCGGAAGGGATGGGGGGGGGAAGAAGGGGGGGGGGGGGGGGCAGAGAGGATGTGGATGGACGCAGAAGGGATGTGGGATGAAGAAAGGGTGCTGTGGGAGAGGTGCTGGCTGGGGGTGCAGGGCCGCTCCCCCCGGGCTGGGGATTTCAGCCCCTTTGTCAATTCCTTGGCAGCGTCAGAGCTGTCGGGGGGCGGGAGGGGGGGGTCCCCAAAACCCACCCCATTATGGCGACTGCTCCCAACCCCGGCCCCGCGCTCCCTCCCCGGCCCAAGGGGGCCCCCCCCAGCCCGTCCCCCGTCCCGGGGCGGCGGTACCGACCTGTGGCGGCCCCGGCGGGCGGGCGGCCGGGCCGGGCTGGCGGGACCAGCATCCCTGCGGGGCCACCGGATCCTGCTCACGTCGCCATGGCTACGGCTTTACCTCGGCCGGCCGGGGCTGCCCTCCCCCCGCCGCCGCGCACGGACACACGGACAGGCGCGGCAGACGGACAGACGGCGGCGCAGCTCATGCGCGGGCACGGGTGGGCGCCCGGCGGCACGGCCACGGCCGCGCACACGCGTGTGCAAAGGCATGGCCGTGCACACGTGCACACGCACCTCCCTGCAGATGTGCACAGACACCCCTGTGCACCCACATCTGTCCTGTGCACCCACGTCTGTCCTGTGCACCCACGTCTGTCCTGTCCGAAGCCCCTCTGACACATTCCTGTGCCCCCGGAACTACATCGGGTCCTTTCGTCCCATCTTTGCTCCCCGCTACGTGCACCATAGCCCTGCAACCCCGTTTCTGCATCCTTGTATTTGTACTGAATCCTTGCACCCCCATCTCTGCACCCCACATCCACAGCACATCCCTGCACCCCTATCCCTGCAACCCCACCCCTGCACCCCACATCCACAGCACATCCCTGCACCCCCATTCCTGCAACCCCATCTCTGCATCCCTGTATCTGTAGTGAATCCCTGCACCCCACACCCACAGCACATCCCTGCACCCCCATTCCTGCATCCCCATCCCTGCAACCGCATCTCTGCNCCCACATCCACAGCACATCCCTGCACCTCCATTCCTGCATCCCCATCCCTGCACCCTCATCTTTGCATCCTGGTATCTGTACTGAATCCTTGCACCCTCATCCCTGCACCCCACATCCACAGCACATCCCTGCACCCCACATCCATATCACATCCCTGCACCCCCATCCCTGCGCCCCCATCCCTGCACCCCCATCTCTGCATCCCTGTCTCAGCTCCCCCATGGCTGCTCCCCCACCCCAGACAAGCTCCGCTGGCTCTGGCTGCCCAATGCTACGTGGCTTTCGGGGATTTCCAGAGGGGAATTCGGGGCCCAGCAGGCCACCTGTACCCTCACGCTGCCACAGCACCCACAGCACCCAGTTTTGGTTGACAGCGCTTCCCCTGCCTTGAAACTTCGCTTGCAGGGAAGCCTGGCCCAGCTGCTGCCAGCGGATCCCACTTCTCCTTTACAGCCTGCGCTCCTTCCCCTTCCCGGTCATGTGGGAGAGGGGTGCCCTGAGCCCCGAAACAGGATCCCTCCCCATTGCTGCTTCCTCCCTCTGCAACCGCTTTCCCTGCACAACCCCAGCCGTGCACTTTGCCCCCAGCCTGCAATTGCAAAACTGCGTGGGGGAAGGCGCCAGCCCCCCTGCTGGGGTGCAGCGAGCTGGGGTCGGGCCCGTGCAGATGTCCCTTTCCATCCCGTGCTGGTGGCACCTGCCCTGCCCAGGGCTGGGGAGCGAACCCCAGTGTCCCCAAAGCTGCTCCCCGCTTTTTGCTGCCCCAGTTCCCACGGGGCTTGGGAGCCTTTGCCCCGGAGCTGTAAGGAGCTTGTACCTCGCACCTGCCGGCACTGGGGGCTTAGCCGCAGCCTGATGGGGGGGTCAGAGCTGCCCTGGCTCCCTCCCACCCCAGAGGCCGAGCTGCAGCCCCAACACCCCCTCCTGGTCCCCCCGAGGGTGCCCTGTGGGTGTCCCACAACATGCAGCACCTTGGGGTGCAGCCTTAGGGGGTGGGCAGCAGGCACAAGCCCACATCTTAAACCACCCTTGGGATTAGTGGGGCAGCCTGACCTTAATCCCGCTGGGCACGCAGGGGCCTGAAGGGGCCCAGCGAGGGGCTCACAGGGTCCTCAGCGCCCGCTCGGCCCGGCCCGGTAAACGCCGGTGGCTGCCAGGCATCGCGGTGAGTTCTGTCACAGATGCTCTTGTGCGTGGTCCCCCTGGGCTGTGTGAGGTCCCCATAGGGGTGTGTAAGGTCGCCATGGGGCTGTGCAGGGACCCCATGGGACCTGCATGGCGCACATGGAGCTGTGCAGGGTCCATAGGGGTTGTACATGGTCCCCATGGGCTGTGCAAGGTCCACATGGGATGTACACGGTCCCCATGAGCTGTGCAGGGTCCACAGGGGTTGTACATGGTCCCCATGGGCTGTGCAAGGTCCACATGGGATGTACACGGTCCCCATGAGCTGTGCAGGGTCCACAGGGGTTGTACATGGTCCCCATGGGCTGTGCAAGGTCCACATGGGATGTACACGGTCCCCATGAGCTGTGCAGGGTCCACAGGGGTTGTACATGGTCCCCATGGGCTGTGCAAGGTCCACATGGGATGTACACGGTCCCCATGAGCTGTGCAGGGTCCACAGGGGTTGTACATGGTCCCCATGGGCTGTGCAAGGTCCACATGGGATGTACATGGTCCCCATGGGGCTGTGCAAGGTCCACATGGGATGTACAAGGTCCACATGGGATGTACAAGGTCCATGTGGGATGTACGTGGTCCCCATGGGCTGTGCACGGTCCACAGGGGTCGTACATGAATCCCAAGGGTTATGCAAGGTCCACATGGGATATACACGGTCCCCATGGGCTATGTAAGGTCCATGTGGGATGTATACGGTCCCCATGGGCTGTGCACGGTCCACAGGGGTTGTACATGAATCCCAAGGGCTATGCAAGGTCCACATGGGATATACACGGTCCCCATGGGCTATGTAAGGTCCATGTGGGATGTATACGGTCCCCATGGGCTGTGCAAGGTCCACAGGGGTTGTACATGAATCCCAAGGGCTATGCAAGGTCCACACGGGATGTACAAGGTCCGCATGGAATATACACGGTCCCCATGGGCTATGTAAGGTCCCTGTGGGATGTACATGGTCCCCATGGGCTGTGCAAGGACCCCACAGGTCATGCAAGCCGTGGGGTGTCGAGCCATGGGGCAGAGCAACGCCGACAGCTCAGCCCTTCCCCAGCATGACCTGGCTCTGCGGTTGCCCGAACGCCTGTGTCCTGAGGGGGTGCGGGAAGGACCTGTGACACGTCCCCTTGCCTGCTGACCCAATTTCTCCCCATAGCGCGGCTGCACAGGAGCACAAGGTCCCAGCAGTGCGGTTGGCTTCCCCCGGCCACTCAATAACGCCCTATTTCGGGCACAACCCCGTGACTTCTGGGGCTCGAGGGCAGGCTGGATTCCCACCCTGGGGCCGGACGCGGCACAGAAGGGACAGGGGACATGCTGCATCTCCCTGGCATTGCCGGCTATGCGGGGTACCCATTGCACCCTTGAGAGAGATGGGGGGCAAATATGGCATAGAGAGGGGCAGCACCGGAGCCAGCGCGTCCCCTGCAACCCTGCGAGCACCCACCTGTGGGACCCCCACTGTAACCCCCACCCTGGGAGGGAAGCTGGAGGCCTCGCTGGATCCCCCCAAAGCGCGAAGGTTGCAGCGATGCCCAAGAGACCCTTTGGCACCCCCTGCCCTCACAAGGCTCAGCCCTGCCGGCAACCAAGTCTGGGGTGACGTGACCCCACGTATTTGGGAATCCCAGGCATTTTGGGGGGGGGAGATACCCCCAGGACGGGCACCCGGGGAACCTACCTGGCTGTGGCTGCGCCCCGGCCGCCCGCCCGTGCTCCCTCACATCGCGGCTCCACCAGCGCTGTGCCTGGCAAAGCCGATTACTCGCAGGCTTTATGGTTCTCTCCTCTCCCCAGCATCTCCTCCCACCTGGCTCCAGCGCCTGGCACGGCCCCCCCCGTGGGGCACGGGGGTCCCCGGCAGGGGGGCAGAGTCATCCCCATGGTGGGAGCTGCATCTCCCCAATTCATCCCCATCCAGGGTAATGTGTGCTCCCCAAAACCCTGAGGGTAGGAAACCTCTGACTCCCCAAATTCCACCCCCTCCCTGCCAGCCCCACATGCGGGGGGGGCTCCTGGTCCTGCCATGACCTGGCTGCCCCATCTCTCAGTATATTCCTCCCCACCCTGAGTGAATCGGGGTGCACAGGGCCACCCCGCTTCCCCCCCTTGGTGCTGAGCCCCAGCCCTTGCTGCACGACCCCTGGGCCAAAAGCAAATACTGGGGTGCAAAGCAAAGCACCCCCGCATCCCAGCGCCCGCCCCCCAGGCCAGCAATAAGGACAGCACACGGGCTGGGAAGGTTTTTGGCTGTATTCATTCTGGAAGGAGATACAGGCAGTAACACAGAAGCTTTGCAAGCACAGATACATACGTGGTCTCCCCAGGCCCCGCTGGAGTTGGGGGGGCTCGCGCTGGGGACCTGATCCTGTCCCCGGGCTGCGCTCGAGGCACAAACCTGAAATCTCTGTCAACAGCTGGATGGACCCTTGCAAACCCCAAAATTCCCCCTCGCTTCAAAGAGCCTCCCTGGCAAACCAGACCGAGCATCCTTGGCCTCAACCCTGCCCTCAAATGGGCTCCCGCCACTGGAGAAGACCCCAACTAACCACAGCCAAGAAAACCAGGGGGGAACCCCACTGGACGCAGCAGCCCCCAAAGAGGGGGTCACGCTGGGTCCGTCACCCCCTCGCCAAATCCAACTGGTCCCAGGATGCAGCTGCGGTCGGTTGTCGCATCCCCTCTTATCTCCCCAGCTCCGCTCCGAAACGGCTCTCGCCTCGGCTAAGGCACAACGTGGCTGCTTAAAAAAAGGAAAATCCAGAAGGAAAAGAGGTGCCTGGGGTAGGAAATACAGTACGTGGCGTGATGCGAGCGCACGCGGGCAGGGGGCTGGTGAGGGGGTAATGCCCGCAAGGCCACGGAGAGACGTGGGGCATCGCCCGCAAGCTGCCGGAGCCCCCGTTGCCAGCACTGAAATGAAACGAAAAGGTAAAATTTCAAGAAAAAAAAAAAAAAAA
>VWYH01000714.1:84834-110476 GCA_013399365.1 Pampusana beccarii | reverse complement strand
AAAAAAGAATTCTGGGTTCAGATCCCCCCCCCAAAAAAAAAGAGGGTCGCAAAGGCGCCGTGCTCTGCTTGAGAGAGCGGCTTTCCATGATCCGCACCAGTATCGGGGCTCCCAGCGCAGCCGCTGCCCCAGCACCTCTTGATAAGGGGATGGCTTTGCTTCTTTTCCTAATCCTATATAAAAAGCTTTGGCAAAAAAGATATAATCTAACCAGCTATTAAAAGACAATCTCTTCCCGCATGGCTGCTGAGTAAACACGATTTCTCGGTGTCTTTGGCTGAATTTTTAAAAAAATCTCGAAGCTGAAAAGNCCTGCTATAGAAAACAAAAAACCCAACCTTGGTTTTTTTTTATACTTTTCTAAAGAAAAAAAAAATTATTCTGCTTTGGGAAAACACTAGCTCGAGATGGCCAGGAAACACAGGAATGGTGCCACGGAGTTACATGATGCTGCAGTTTTGCACAGCCTGAGCCTGGAAGGAAGAAAGAGAAAGAAGAAAATGTTAAACCCCCCCTAGTTCTGGTACCCAGGAGGCAGCAAAGTCCACACGGGACCCTCTGGATGCCCATGGTGCCCAGACCACGCACACCCCGGCTCCCCTGGGATAGAACAAATATCCCCCAGCTGGGGTATTTGTAGGCCTAAAGTCAGAAATTTGAGCATTAGTAATATATGAGGGTCATAATCTTGACTAATAGTGAGAGTATTGATATTCAAGCGCTGAAATATTCATGTTATCAGCAGGAATAACGCTCGGAGACAGAGCCATGGAGGATGAGGGATGCTCCAGGGCTGCTGAGCATGGGATGGAGTGGGGAGGTGTTTATGGTCACATCCTTTTCCAATTCCCCTCAGACTCCAGCGTCCTCTTATAAAGAAGTTGATACAAACCCAAAGGTGCTTGGGGCAAGAGGAGAAGTAGAAAGGAAGAACCCCAGGTTCCAGTGTAAGTTGGGGAATGAGCTGTTGGAGAGCAGTGAAAAGGGACCTGGGGGTCCTGGGGGACAGCGGGATGCCCATGAGCCAGCACTGGGCCCTTGTGGCCAGGAAGGCCAATGGGACCTGGGGGGGATCAGAAGGGGGTGGTCAGTAGGTCAGAGAGGTTCTCCTGCCCCTCTGCTCTGCCCTGGTGAGGCCACATCTGGAATATTGTGTGCAGTTGTGGGCCCCTCAGCTCCAGAAGGACAGGGAACTGCTGCAGAGAGCCCAGCGCAGCCACCAAGATGCTGAAGGGAGGGGAGCATCTCCCTGCCCAGGAAAGGCTGAGGGAGCTGGGGCTCTGGAGCTGGGAGAAGAGGAGACTGAGGGGTGACCTCATTGCTGGGATCAATATGGAAAGGGGCAGTGTCAGGAGGATGGAGCCAGGCTCTTCTCGCTGCCAATAACGATAGGACAAGGGGCAATGGGTGCAAACTGGAACACAGGAGGTTGCGCTTGAATAGGAGAAGAAAGTTGTTGGCGGTGAGGGTGGCAGAGCCTGGCCCAGGCTGCCCAGGGAGGTTGTGGAGTCTCCTTCTGTGCAGCCATTCAAACCCGCCTGGCCACCTTCTGTGGAACCTCAGCTGGGGGTTCCTGCTCCGGGGGGGTTGCACTGGGTGAGCTTTCCAGGGCCCTCCCAACCCCTCACATTCTGTCATTGTGTGACGAGAGGAGGGGAAGGGACCCCTCTGCAGTGCTGCCATGTCAAGGGACGATGACACAGGGACAGGGTGCAGACCCAGCAGTGCAGGGACACCCTGAGCCACGTCCGGGGACAGCACTGACCTGCCGACGGGGGCTGGAGTTCCCCAGGAGGTAGGACCTGGACACCAGGCCTTCCCCAAGGCCCATGCTGCCTGAGTCACCAATGCTGCGGTAGGTGCGGGTGACGGTCACGCTGGAAGTGGACGACCCCGAGGACACGGTGTTGATCCCGGCGTTCTGGCTGCCCGACTTCTCGGCCGGCTGACCGCACGTGCCACAGACCACGGTGCGTGAGCGGAGGTTGTATTCACCGGGGTCACCAGAGCCGCTGCAGGTGCCCTGGATGTGAGGGGGGAACAAAGTGACCGTGATCACCTGCATCTTCTGCCTTGAGCATCCTGCCCCGAGGACCGTGGCAGCATCCCTGTGAGCCAGGGGGGCTCTTCGAGTTAGGCTTTAAAAACAGTCTGTACTCCACCCATCGACTCCATCACGCCAGTTAAAAATAATAAAATATTATTATTATAATATTTATAATCCCAAATGGCTGCGGCTGGCACAGTGCGGATGGGCGCCCTGTCCCTGCTACCCTGTCCGTGCCCTGGTGAGCGCTGGGGCCAATCACCCCGTGCTCTCAGCACACAGGAGACACCGAACTGTGCTTATCTAAGAGCCTCCTCTTCCTCACTACTGGGAAGAACGCGGGCTGCGTGTTTTCCAATGGGAAATTCACTCTTGGAAAGAATTCAGCCCACAGATAAACCGGCTTGGGACAATCGCTATCTGTCTCGGCTCAGCTCTGCAGAGCAACTCAAAGAAAAGCAGGTGACGGACACCCCGTCCTGCTCTGTCACACCGAGCCCTGGGAAGCGGCACTTGGCAGGTTTTTCAGCGGCATTGGTGGCGACGGCATCGATTCCTGCAGGCATCCTGCAGCCGGGGGGGGGGCGTTTTCTTTGATACGGGGAGAAGCGGCTGCAGCTCTGCTCCCGGCACAGGGCCCGCTCTCTGCCCACTGCTGCGTATTTCAGCTCCGTGACGGGGGCGAAGGGCTGAGAGGAAGGTCAAAGTCACCTCTGGATTTCTTCCAGCGCCCTCGCGGAGAGGATGGAGCAGCTGCCTCGGAGAAGCGTCATCCATCAACTTCCCACCACCCTGTCCTCTACCTCCAAGCGATGCTGGGTACCAGCTCAGCCGTCTTCCCAGCTCCTCCAGCCCTTTTCATGGAAGGTCAAGGGCGCTCGGGGTTGGAGATGATTTCCAGCAAGGCCTCTAGAGCTTTTTTAGCAAGCAGTGATCTTCTCCAGGTGCCAGAGATCTGTTGGTTTCTCCTGTGTGGTGGTTTCCACAGCAGCCTCCCAGCTGCCTTCTCCTACAGGGCTTGATTCTGTGTGATGCTGAGGTGCCTTCCAACCCTACTGGACCCCAGCTCCCCCTGTGTGCTGGTTTAACTGCAAACGGGTTAATTTTCCTCATGCAGTTAAAAACCTTTCTTTTTTCGCAGCTAGCACGGTCGTTATTTGGACTTAATTTGAGAGCAAGAGATAAGAGCCCAGCACAGAGTTGATGTTTTGAATCGCTCTGGTCTGAGAGCCAAGGACACTCTGAGCTCTGCCCACAGGTGTGAGGCAGCGAGGAAGGGGATGGATGGATGGACAGAGCTGGACTGACACCCAGGCCGAGCAATCAGAGCGTTCCAGCCCATTAGCGTCACGCTAATTATTTAAGGAGTCAGGGCCTTCCAGTCTTCTTCTTCTCTTCCACTCTTGCTTGCTCTGGGGTGCAGCTGGGGGAGTTTTTGGGGCAGGATGTTTAGTCCATCTTTTGCCATTTTGCAGAGGCCTCTGGGCTTTTCTGCCTTTTCCCCTCTTTTCTCTCTCTGGGATGGGCTGTGGGACCAGGCACCATTTCCTGGGACCGGCTGCTCAGTGTGTTCATGAGGAATTGTCTTGAGTATCTTTTATTTCTATTTTATATATATATTTACTAGTAGAGTATTAGTATTTTGTTATTTTATTAAACTGTCTTTCTCTCAATCCAAGTTTCTCCCTTCCCTTTCAATTCTCTGCCCTATTGGAGTGAGTGAGTGGCTGTGTGGTTGTATTGCCAGCTTGGGTTAAACCATGACACCCTACATTCCTGTGACAGACCCCCCCGGGACCAGCGCCTTTTCCAGAGTGGTACTCACATGGTGATGGCGATGGTGGATGTTGACATCATCGTCATCCTCATCCTCGTCTTCATCATTGATGATCACGGTGCGGACCAGTTTCCGCATGGCCACCTCCTGCATGGGACAGGAAAAGAGTTTGGGGGGTTTGGTGTCTGCTGACCCCCCTGTGCCCCGAGCCGCTGCTGTTGTGGGGCTCTTACCTCCCCATTGGAGTTGATCAGGGCCGTGCGCAGGCTGTCCCCGGAGCCCCAGCTGCTCTGGGCTTTCCACACCATGTTGCTGGGGGGGCTGTGGGTCGCCCCAGCCCCTGAAGCCCAGATCTAGGGAGAAAAGCACAGAAAAAAGCAACATCTCAGGGCTGCAGAACCCAGACCCTGGGGAGGCAGGTCTGTCCCCCCCAAAATGCCACGTGCCCTGGTTCCAACCGCCCTGTGTCACCAACAGCCCGGCTGGGTTGGGGATCTCGGCTGGATCCTTCTCTGGGCAGCAACTCACCGTGACCACCTGGCCAGCCTTCAAGGTGAACTTTGGGGGGAAGCGGTAGGTGATGGGGGGATCGTCTCCATTCTGCCGCTTGATCTGCCAGTTCCCCATCGCCTGGTCCTGCGAGACAGAGAGAGCAGCAACCCTGAGATCCTCCAGTTCCTCCCCAGCTCGTCCCAGTTCACCTGCTGCCCGTGGGGCGAAGTGGTGGTGGGGGGGTCCTCCCTGAAGGCAAACGCACCTCATTGGACTTGTTCCTGAGACGGACAAATCTGCCCTCCAAGTCCACCTCCTCCACTCCGACACGGCCGCTTGTCCGGGCATGGTGGGAGAAGCTGGTCCGGCTCTCACTGTCCTCCAGCTTCCTCTTCTTGGAGGAACCCGGGGTGGACAAATGGCTGCGGGATCCCCCTTTGTGGGAAGATGGGCTGGGGGACAACCTCAACCTGGGAGGGAGGAGAAGGGGAGATGGGGGTCAATGAAGACACAAGGGCTGGGACCCACAGAGCCCGCCGAGCGCGGCGCCTCGTGCTCACCGCTCCTCCTCGCCCTCCAGCAGCTTGCGGTAGGCGTTGATCTCCATGTCCAGAGCCAGCTTGATGTCCAGCAGCTCCTGGTACTCATCCAGCTGCTGCTGCATGCGTGCCCGCATCTCAGCCATCTCCCGCTCCTTGTCGGAGAGCAGGCGCCGGTTGGTCTCGCGTTCCCTGGCTAGAATATCCTCCAAATCGTGCAGTTTCGCCTCCTTGGCAGCCAGCTGTGCGGGGAGAGAAAAGGTGAGGGTGGCTGCTCCACTCAGGGCCACCCCCAGGAGGGGACCATCCCTGGGGGTGGCCGTCCAGAGGGACCCCTTGGTCACGACTCACCTGCTTCTGCAGCTGGCTGACTTCCGAGGAGAGGTTGTCGATGCGGATGCGGGTTTGCTGCAGCTCCTCGTGGGCAGCACCCACCATGTTGCTGTTCCTCTCAGCCGACTGCTTGGCGTTCTCCAGCTGAAGGACAACACGGGGGGGTCAGCATCCCCAGCACCCCCTGCCCACCGGCGCTCCGCAGGGCAGGGTGGGAAGGGAACAGCAGCACACGCGTGCTCCTCACCTTCGCCCCGTAGGTCTTCTCCAGTTCGTCCTTGTAAAGCCTGATCTGGGCTTCGTGTTGGCTCCGCAGCTCCTGCAAGGCCTCCGAGAGCTTGCTCTCAAACTCCCGCTGCCGCCCGTTGTCGATTTCCACCAGCCGGGTCTCGTGGCGGCGCTTGGTCTCCCGCAGCTCCTGGGGGACGGGTCAGGGGACACGATGTCACCTCGGGGTGGGATCGGCTCGGGGATGGGGACGCAACACACAACGGGTTATCCCAAGCGAGCCCAGCACTGTGACCCAGCGCTGCAGGGGGACATCGCGGCTCACCTCGCTATAAATGTTTTTCTGGAATTCCAGCTCTTCCTTCAGCGTCTGCAGCCGGTTCTCGGCGTCCACGCGGCGCAGCATCTCATCCTGCAGCTGCTTCTTGGCTTCGCTCAAGGCGCTTTCCAGCTGCGGAGAATTGAGAAGGATTGTCAGGGCCGGCGCTTGGGGACCCACCAGGCACAGCACCCGGTGCTGGCTGGGGACCCAACACCCCGCTGTGTCCCTGCCCCACAGCCCCCAGGTACAGAGGGAATGCAGCAGCCCCCAGCTAAGTGGAGGATTGGGGGTCCCAATTGGGGGACAAGGCGCCGGCGAAGGCCACACCGTGAATCCTGTGTTCAGTTTTGGGCCCCTCATCATAAGAAGAACATTGAAATACTGGAGAGAGTGCGGAGGAGGCGACGAAGCTGGTGAGGGGCTGGAGCACAAGTGTGATGGGGAAAGGTGTAGGGAGCTTGGACTGTTTAATCTTGAGAACAGGAGGCTGAGGGGAGAACTTATCGCTGCCTACAGCTGCCTGAAAGGAGGTTGGAGCATAGAGGGGGTCGGTCTCTTCTCCCAGGTAACAAGTGATAGGACAAGAGGAAACGGCCTCAAGTTGCACCAGGGGAGGTTTAGATTGGATATTAGGGAAAAATTCATCCTGGAAAGGGATTTGGGTGTTGGGACAGGCTGCCCAGGGCAGTGGTGGAGTCACCATCCCTGGAGGGGTTGGACAGATGGAGATGAGGTTCTCAGGACATGGGGCAGTGCTAGAGTTGGGTTACGGTTGGACTCAATGATCCTGAGGGTCTCTCCCAATCAAAATGATTCGATGGTTCTACGATTCTACGGCCGCCACTGCTCACCTTGGCCACCTGCGCCCTCAGGTCCCGCACTTCAGACTCCAGGTTCCTCTTCTCGCCCAACGCCGTGGACAGCGCGGCCTCCTTGGAGTTGAGCAAAGCCTCCACGTCCTTGAGGCGCGCCTGGGCCGTCAGCAGGTCCCCTTCCTTCTTGGCGTTCCTGCAACACATCGATGGCATGGGTGAGAGACCCCGAGCACACAGAGCATCACGTCTGCATCCTTCCCATCACCCCCAAAAAGAGGAGCAGGATTGTACCCAACGCCCACCCACCGAAGGGAATGGCGGGTCCCGGCTATACGGTGGGTCCAGGACCTAGTTTGGGTCCCGGGAAGCAGAGAAGGGTTGGGGTAGAACTGGGGGGAACACAGTGGGGTGTCGGGGCGAACGGCCCGTGGGGGGACACGGAGTGCTCAGTGGCTCCGCTAGGGGGCGCTGCGGGAGCGGCGGGGACAGGGTGACATGG
Organism: Pampusana beccarii; assembly: GCA_013399365.1. Taxonomy (NCBI): domain Eukaryota; kingdom Metazoa; phylum Chordata; class Aves; order Columbiformes; family Columbidae; genus Pampusana; species Pampusana beccarii. Next base: position 103,424 of record VWYH01000714.1, on the reverse strand, counting down.
AGGGGGGGCGGGTTGAGGGTGACAGTGAGGGGTTGTATGGGTGACCATAGGGGGTTGTATGGGTGACCATGGGGGTTTGTATGGGTGACAGTGCGGGGTTGTGTGGGTGACAGTGCGGGGTTTTGTGGGTGACAGTGTGGGGTTCTGAGGGTGACAGTGTGGGTGACAGTGTGGGGTTGTATGAGTGACCATGAGGGGTTGTGTGGGTGACAGTGCGGGGTTGTATGGGGGACCATGCAGGGCTGTATGGGTGACAGTGTGGGGTTGTGTGGGTGACAGTGCGGGGTTCTGAGGGTGACAGTGAGGGTGACAGTGTGGGGTTGTGTGGGTGACCACGGGGGATTGTATGGGTGACCATGCGGGGTTGTGTGGGTGACAGTGAGGGTGACAGCGAGGGTGTTGCTTTTTAAACCCTCTGGCAGCCGGTCAAGGCCACTTCTCCCAGGCAGCAGACGCCAGACACGCCACCGCGCGCCCGGGGAACCCGATCCGGCCAAACCACCGAAACGCAACCTGACGCTATTTCGGCAGGGCCTACGAAAACCAAACAACCACCACGCTTCCCGCAGCACCCGGCGGCCGCCGTTACTGGGGTGGCTCGCGCTGTCGGCTCACGGCGGAGATCGTCACCAAACCTCCTTCAAACCCGGGGGTTGGGGCGGCCCGGGGCCCGGTGCCGGCTGCGGTGGCCTCGGCACGTGGTGCACGTTCCTGGGGCCGTGCGCACGCACCCGCGCCATGAGATCACAGGTAAAAAATACCAGGGAGGGGCTGGCGGCACAGGCGGCTCAACCGGCCCCGGCCGTGGGCTCTGGCGCCGCGGCAGCACCGGGAACATCGGCAGCGAGACGCTAAGGGAAGAGTTTGACTCCTCTCCCAACGCCCACGGCGACCGGGACCCCAGGATGAGCAGGGACCGGCTCCCCCCAGACTTTGCGTATATAGATGGGGAATTCCTTGCTCAGCAAACAGCTTTTCCTGCTTTTCTTTCCACTTTCTGACCCGAGCCAGCACAGAGAGGTTGCTCCGGGACGTTTCGCCTCGTGCGAGGCGCTGCCGTACTCCATTATCCCCCTTTTGTGGGGAACCGCGGGCCCGGAGCCGCTGCCCGCCACACCGGGTCCTTCCGTGCAACCCACGCCTCTCATGCCAGTGACTCATAGGACAAAAATGCCATCTGGGAGTGGATTTGGAACCTCCACAGCTCATTGTAAGCAACGTTTGAAGCCGAGTTCTCCCATCTGGCAGCCGTTTGCCTGCTAAGCCAGCGTGGCTGGCTCCCCGTCCACCCCGGCGCTGCCGGCAGGGTTTAATCCTGATGCCCTTGTTTAAGCAAACCCCTGGTTAACGCTGGGAAGAGCTTGCCCTTGGTGTTTTGCTCCTGCAGCTCTTTGCTCACTGTGTCGGTGCAGAGTGTGGGGTGTAACTGGGGGTCGCTGGCTCTTTGGGATGGGGCTTGTGGCACGTGCAGCACCAGGATGGGCTTCCCCCTCCTGGAATTGGGGTCTGGCCTCGCTTTGCATCCTAAAAACGAACCGAAACAGCCGCTTTGTTGGGAACCAGGAAAGAGCGTTTCCCAGGGATGAAAATAGACCCTTTTAGTCTGGGGCTCATGAAATCTTAGTCCTTCCATAAACCCCGTCACCGGGAACCTCACCGGGAGTTGCAGGCACATACAAAGCCCAGTGCAACTGGACCCGATCACAGTTGATACCTCCAGGAATCATCTGCAAACACTCCCCACGAAGCCTTTAGGAACTTTCCTGCTTTTGCTGGATACGCTACAGCAAACCCCCCACATCATCCTGACTCTTTAGGGGATGCCGGTACCATTTATAAGAGAAATACAGGAGGGAAAACGCTGAGACGAGGCGGTCACACTTGTGACTCCTCAGTGGCAACAGATTCGCCCTTCCCAGGGACTGGAGGGATCCAGGGCTCAGGGGAAAAAGCATCAATAGCCAGAAAGCCTTATGGTAAATCCCAGAAGGGGACAAATCCCTTTTCCTTAAAAGCCTTTCATGCCCAGCCCTGGGCGATGCCGGGGAGGCTGAGACGGGAGCTCAAAGCTCCCTGGCTGGGCTGAGTTTGGCAGCAGCTTTGCAGGAAAGAGAGGAATCGAAGAGCCCTATCCCATCCTTTTATCCGATGCGTCTGGAAGTCTGCAGGACACGGTCCTCAGGACCTGAGCATCTCCCCCCATGTTCCTCCAAAACACAGCCCTGAAACGAGATTTCACCACGGGTACAAATCCCCCGCACCCATCGGTCCCCAAAAAAACCTCGTGACCCCCATCCAAGCCCAGCTGGGGGGTTTGGGTTTTCCTTTCGCCTCCCATCATGTCTTGATTTTATTTCTCCTGTAGCCTCCCGGGCTCCAGCTGGCACCAGGCTAAAAATAAAAATGCCGGGGGCAGCTGTGTCCCTCCTGCTGCCTTCGGCAAAGGGACAAACAGGGACCTTCCTGCTGCACCTCGGAGGGTTTCACTGGGCCTCCTTGTCCTAAGAGCCAAAACCACCCCAAATCTTCTGCTACCCATGGGACACGGGACCAGCATCTGCAGGATTTGATCCCCCCGTGCCGGGAGAGGCGGGTGCAAAAAACCAAGCGTTCGTCGAAGCCAAGAGGTGAAAACACAACAGAGCCCCCAAATCCTCAAGAAACAAACGTCTCGGGAGGAAAGATGGAGGGAAAAGGGGCCTCAAGACGGTTTATTTTTAGCTTTTAAAAGCAGGAAGGGAAAAAAAGAAAAAAAAAACAACCAAAAAAAATTGCAGCCGAGCTGCCAGAAAATCCAAATGTTAATGGAAAGTTGGACTTGCTCTGTACTCAGCGCAGACGCAGAGGCAGGCCGGCAAAGCTGACACCGTGGTTTTAAAGAGTGGGGGGCTGCAGACCCCCGCTCCCTGCGGATGGTGCAGGGACACCCCTGGTTCTGCTCCTATTCCCTTTGGCTCTTCCCCAAAACCCCAGCCCGGAATCCCAACAGATCTGGAAAATACGGGACTGGCCGGAGCCGCCGGCGCTCGCGGGAGGCAAACGGCTTCAGGAACCCGCTCCGCCGATGGTGGAGAAGCCGAAGCCCACCAGATGCATTTTAGGAAAAAGGCCTTTGGTTTCGCGCTGTGACGCGTGGCCACGAGCCGTTCGCGAAGCACGAGGCGGCCGTTCAGCACCGAGCTCTGCGCGCTGGAAGGGGAACAACGGGGTGGGACGAAGCCAGCGGGAGAAACGGGTGTTCCCATCCTTCCCTGCCTCCAAATCGCAGCCACCCCACCCCAAACAAGGTGCCAAGCCAGGGGAGCTTGCAGCACGCCCCGTCTATAAATCATTTTGCACGTGTGCACAGCCCCGGGACTGCAGGTTTCTCGTTTTGCGGCCAGGGAACCAAGTGACACGCCAGCCTGCTCCTCTGCAACCAGACTGGGGAAATGGAACCCCAGGAAAGGCTCTATGACGTGTTTCCAGGTTGGGAAACTGAGGCAAGGGAGTCAGCACGTGCCCAAGGAGGTGTGTGGTGGAGCTGGTTGCTGGGAGGACCCAGAAAACCCTGCTCTGCCCCACTTTGGGCTTTGCTGTTCTGCACTGTGCGGCTTCCAGCACTGGGGATCGGTCCCAGGGATCATTCACCCATCGCAGGGATCCCTCCCTATAACCAGGGATCACTCACCCATCATAGGAATTGCTCCCTATAACCAGAGATCACTCACCCATCACAGGGATTGCTCCCTATAAACCAGGGATCACTCCTCCATCACAGGGATCGCTCCCTATAACCAGGAATCACTCCCCCATCATAGAAATCGCTCCCTATAAACCAGGGATCACTCCTCTATCACAGGGATCGCTCCCTATAACCAGGGATCACTCCCCCATCATAGGGATCGCTCCCTATAAACCAAAGATCGCCCACCCATCGCAGAGACCACTCCCTATAAACCAGGGGTTGCTCACCCATCGTAGGAATCACTCCCTATAAACCAGGGATCACTCACCCATCACAGGGATCACTCCCTATAAACCAAAGATCGCTCACTCATTGCAGGGATCACTCCCTGTAACCAGGGATCACTCCCTATAAACCAGGGACCACTCACCCATCACAGGGATCACTCCCTATAACCAGGGATCACTCCCTATAAACCAGGGACCACTCACCCATCGCAGGGATCACTCCCCATATCCCAGGGACCAGAGCCCCCCAGGACAAACAGCAGGGACAGCACGAGGAAAGGCGGTCTCGGGAAAACCTCGGCAATGGGGCAATGGGAATGTGGCAAAGCAGCTTCTCCCAGCTCCTGACTCATCCGTGCCGCTGCGCCTTTGCCAAATCACCAGGATAAACACCAGCCGGTCTCCTAGCAGGGGAGCTGTAAATAGCCAGCGCGATGTATAGCGGGGACAACATCTGCACGGAGCCAGCATCCTGTTGGGCACCGAAACCCCCGCCAAACGGCAGCCAGGGGATGCCGGGGCCGGTCGTGTTCAAGGATGCGTGGAAACATCCCCCGCCCGGCAGCGCCGGCTGTGCCAAAGCCCCTTGCGGCGCCAGGGCCAGTGCCAGCCGTCCTGCCCGCTCCCTGGGGCCAAGGGGCTCCCTCAGCTCCATGTGGCACCAGCAGGGCGAGAACAGCTTGTTGGCATCTCCTAAAAGTTGGGCTTCCCCCTCCTGGAATTGGGATGTGGCCTCGCTTTGCATCCTAAAAAAGAACCAAAACAGCCGCTTCGTTGGGAACCAGGGAAGAGCGTTTCCCAGGGATGAAAATAGACCCTTTTAGTCTGGGGCTCATGAAATCTTAGTCCTTCCATAAACCCCGTCACCGGGAACCTCACCGGGAGTTGCAGGCACATACAAATCCCAGCGCAACTGGACCCGATCACAGCCGATACCTCCAGGAATCATCTGCAAACACTCCCCACGAAGCCTTTAGGAACTTTCCTGCTTTTGCTGCATACGCTCCAACAAACCCCCCCGCGCCATCGCCTCTCACGATGGGGAAAAGCAATTAGCACGGCGACGAATCGTCACCGTGGTGCGGACCGATGGGCTTCCCTCCTCGTACTACTTAAAAGCTGGAAACGCTATTTCAGGGAATAAATAGTATATATTAAAAAGCCTGATGCACCCCGTGCAGGCCGGGGAGCCCCAGTGCCACCCGCGCCCCGTCCCGGGTTGTCACACCAGCACTGGTGACTCATCCCAGTCTTTGCCAGCAGCTCAGAATGGAAATCCCAAGTCACCAAGTGACGCCGCTGTTTGGGCTGAGCCCCCCCTTAGTAACAGGAGGGCTCTGTGGCTTTGATGCTTTTACCAGAAAGGGTTTTATAGCTAGGAAAGAGGGTTTTGCCGGCTCCCACGTGGGAGTCAACGGGGGGAACAGACGGGACTTGGGTTTCCACTGCCTGCACTGCTCTGGAGGGCCCTGGGTGAGGTTTGCATCGGGCATAAATCCACATATCTGCACTGACACGGGGCAGGATTTATTCCCTGCAGAAACGTGCCTGGGCGTGGAGCAGGGATAACAGCATCCCACCGGGGATGCCGGTGTCTTGCTGCCCATGAAATCTCATTTCACAGCTGCCGTTAAGTGTCCCGGGGTGCAGGCGGCCATAGGAGACACGAAGAGAAGAGGCAAAGAGCTGGCAAAGCCATCGATGCCGGGAGCGTATAGACCTGGGCACCACCGGAGGTCGAGCGGCGAGCAAAACAAGGGCGGAATTCCCTCTGGATTCCCTTCACACCGAAGCCCTGGGTGCCTGGAACAAGCAGAGATCCAGCCCTCCAGGATGGGATTGCGTGTCAAGTGCCACCAGTTGAAACTTGATTTAGCAAAACTGGTCTGGGCCCGGGTTTGTCTCCAGAGCTGCTCGCAGAGCTCAGCAATTCGCGTGGCACATGGGAAAAGAAACCCGGCCAATATTTTTGTCCGTGCAGGTCCCGAGGGGACTGGTCGATCCTGGAATTTCCAGAGGGGAAGGCTGGTCCCTCGCCTGCAAAAACTGCTTTTTCCATTGAAAAATAACCCCAAAACACCAAGACTTCAAAAACCTGAACATCTCAGCTGCTCAGAAAACCACAAGCAAACACTGATGAGTCCTCGCCCGCCGGCACGACCCAAACCCAGATATTATGAACGTGCCAGCTTGTGTTTTGCTGGCTTCCCATAGAATTTTGAATCAGGTTATCTAAAAGGCACTTGACGGCCTGGACTTAAACCATCTTAAATAAAGATAAAAGCAATAATGTCCTTCATTGGATAAAAAGAACTCTCTAAACAAAGACTGGAGTTGTGCTGGGAAGAAATTTTTTAGACATAGCTCAAATATGTGAATACACCACCTTCCACATTGCTTCACTTTCCATCTTCTGAGGACAAGGTTTCAGTAGAAAAGGCACAAGAAGCAGCTTTTTTTTTTCCCAATTTAGAATTACTAACCATTTGTAGCATGGTATATAATACAAAAACCTGTTTAAAGCTTAACCCTGCGTTGTGCATATTTCTGCCTTTAGGAAGAGGTGAGAACAAGGAAATCCAAAGTATTCATTGCAATACTGCGAACATTCACGATGGTGACAAAGGCAGTTTCCTACCTTTAATACCATGGACAAATATTCACACAAAAATCACATTTTGGACTGGATGAAAGTCAAGTGATTCAGCTCAGTCTTGACTATCTCGCTCAACACAGCAAACTCCAGCGTTCGAAATAATCGGGTTAAAACTCAACGGGAAAGTTTTGTGTGTAGGTTTTTTTGCACCTAAAATGACTCCTAGCGTTGCACCCCTGCACAAATCCTAGAACGCCAGATTCGCTTTAATACGTGAATGAGAAACGCAAAGCCTATAAAGCACTGCCTTAAAGGATGAAGACAAAGTGCAGATTCCCAACACTTCCCTGGGGGATTCAAGGCGGTGGGGAGAGGCCTTGGAAACGTAGCTAAAAACAGTGAGCTGAGTCACCCGTATTAATCACATCTCCTGGATCGGGAGCGTTGGAGCAGGGGGGGGAAACGAACCATAAGCTCCTGTTTCACTGGTGATGGGGACGGGACGGGGGCAGCAGAGGAGGAGCAGGGATGCAAATCCCAGCGCCAGGGATGCAAATCCCAGCGCCGGGAGCGAGGAAACCTATTGCCGCTGTGCAAATGTGGCGGTCGCCTCCTTTCCCTCCGCACGCACGCGTGGTCCGACGGCATCTCTGGATGCAAAGCCCCTCGGGAGGGTGATGGGAGGCGATGAGGAGGTTGCTTTGCTCATCAGGGCACCGCTTGTCCCAGCAATGCTGTGGGGAGAAAGCTGAACCCCCACCAGCGCTAGGACAGGGTCCCTGGGTGAGATGTGGCAAGGCAGAGAGGACCCAGGAGATGTAAAACTGGGAGCAAGGTCTCCCTTCTTCCTCTCCAGCACCAGCAGCTCACCTCATTTTCCATAAATCTGCGTACGCAAAGCTGCTGGCCGGCAAAATTTGCTTAAGAAGCAGGTTGTTTGACTCAGCTGCCACCCATCTCCCCGGGAACAAAAGGCTTTGCTGCCCCAGCTCCAGCGATAACGGCAGGCGAGGTGTTTACACTGCCGCAAGGTCTGTTTGCACGCAGCGCCGGCGCCGGTTGCACCGGAGCTGCCTTGTTTGCCCCTTTCAGTCGCCGGCGTGAGTCACCGCGAGCTCCGTTGGGGCGGACGCCGGGATGGGCCTGGATGCGATGCCATCGGGAAAACGCAGCTCAGCCGCGGGGGTGAGCGAGCGGGGAAGACGAGCGCTGTCTCGCCGCGCTCCGCCGTACGCAGCCGGTTCGGCCGACGCTACCAGCAAACCCCTGCCCGCTCTCCCTGCCGGCACCCGCTGTGCGAGGATGAAGCCCAGACCTGTTCGGCACGTGTGCAGGAAATCACCACTTCCCCACCAGCGAGGCCTGCGGACGCGGCATCCCTAGAAAGCGCAATTTAGCCCAAATCGCTGCAAACGCGGCCAGCGCGAGAGGCTTCAGCCTCCCCATCACCTCCCTCTTGCTCAGCCCCACGTGCTTGCACAGCAATGGCCGCAGAACAAGCCCCAGCCCGGCGCCTTCTTGTACTGGAGTGACAGAGCCAAGGCTGGGCTGCAAAAAGCAGCGTCACTCGCTGGTTGGGACACACAGGTTTGTGTTTCTGCCCTGCAAACGGGGCGCGACCCAGCCCGCAAAAGGGGAAAACCCGCTCTCCCCTCCGCTCTGCTTCCCCGCTCAGGTCCATGGCGCCGCGGCTCAGGTTTGCGCGGCCTCTCCCTAATTTCTCTGGGCTGTGGGGAAATGACTGGGGGGAGTGAGTGTGGTGCTTGGGATAGGGGGGGAGCGTCCTTGCACCCCACAGATAGCGCTGGGCAGTGGGTTATCCGCCAGCACCCATCACGCCAGGAAGGAAGGAGCGGGCGAGCGCGGCTGCTGGAGCCGTGGGGCCTGCCGGAGCCGTGGTGAAGTTCGGCCCCGCTCCAGCCCCAAGACGTGCAGCTGAGCGTGACTCATCTCCCCGCTCATGCCCGGTTGTGTTGGTTTGACCGAAAACGGGTTAATTTTCCTCGTGCAGTTAAAAACCTTTCTTTTTTCGCAGCTAGCACGCTCGTTATTTGGGCTTAATTTGAGAGCAAGAGATAAGAGCCCAGCGCAGAGTTGATGTTTTGAATTGCTCTGGTCTGAGAGCCAAGGACACTCTGAGCTCTGCCCAGAGGAATCGAGGAAGGGGATGGATGGATGGACAGAGCTGGACTGACACCCAGACTAATCAATAAGAGTATTCCAGCCCATTGGCGTCATGCTAATTATTTAAGCAGCGTTGGGACCTTCCGGTTTGCTCTTCCGTTCTTCTCTTCGCTCTTTTTTGTCGCCGCCAGGGGAGTTTTGGTCGGGACATTTAGTTTGGCTTTTGCCATTTTGCAAAGATCTCTGGGCTTTTCTGCCTTTTTCCTCATCTTTTCGCTGTTGTGGACCGGGTGCTGCTTTCCTGGGACTGGCTGCTCATTTGTGGACAGAATTCATGAGGAATTGCCTTAAGTATCTTTTATTTCTATTTTATAGATATATTTACTAGTAGTGTATTAGTATTCTGTTATTTTATTAAACTGTGTTTATCTCAATCCGGGTTTCTCCCTTCTCTTTTGATTCTCTCCCCTACTGGAGCTGGAGGGAAGTGAGTGAGTGGCTGCGTGGTCGTATTGCCAGCTTGGGTTAAACCACAACACCAGTGCATGTCCCAAGTCCTCCTTCTGCCCCGCTGCAACCTCCCTCCCCATCCCCATAGAGGGGAGAGGTATTTAAAAGAGATGGAGAGCAGCATGGATATTTTATTGCCATCATTCACATCCCGCTTCACCTTGGGCTGCAAAGGTTCCGCACACAGAGCCCTCCCCAAAGCCATTGGCATAACCAGAGCTCTGCTTGGCCAACATATTGCAAGGAAAGGGGGACAAGTGGCTCTTCCCAGTGGGGACTGGGAGCTGCAATGGGGGCAACTGGCCACCCCCAGTGCTAGAAAACAGCCAGGTGCCCGTGAGCATTAAGGCCAAGTCTCCCTCAGGCTCCCGCACCTTTTAAGCCTACACATATCCGTCCATATCAAGAGCTTGGACTTTGGTTTGGACTCCCATGACTCAGAGTTGGGGCTTTAACGGAGAAAGCGCGTCCCTAAACTCGTATTAAATAAAACTGCAAGAAAACCCCAAGCTATCAGAAACCCTCTCCTTCCGAGGTGCTTCTGAGCCACTCGCAGCCCCAAAAAAGCTGCGGAAGAGCCACTGTTCGCTCCTAACCCCGGCTCCATCACCTCCTCGCAGGGACACAGCGCTGACACCTGCAATGGTGCAGCCCTGTAATTAATCAGGGTAAAGTACAGGCGGTGGGGCATTCGGGGAACTTTGTCCCCGTTGCTGTCGCACCTCCTGGCTCTAAACACACAAAGGCAGCTTGGAGCACAACCCCAGCCACAGGTACTTTCACCTTCAGTGCCGAAAGGAAATTGGTTTACGATCGGCGACCGGCGATGTTGACTCATCGTTGCCTGAGAACAGAGGCGCCCTCACCCCGGTCTGGTTTTGTGGCAGCTCTGTGGGCTCAGTTCAATGCACCTCATTAAGCAATTTCCACACCTTTCGCCTCTCATTAACACCCACAGCCCTGGGCCGCCGCACCACGGGACCCACAGACGTGTCGCAACACCCTCCACAGACGGAAACGTGGCCTCCCCAGGACAGCTGAGAGCGTTGGGCTGGTGCTTGGGGTGGCAGCTGTCACCACATCCATTGGGGACAAGCGACCAGGGCAGCCCCCGGCAGCTGTTCTGCTTCACACTGGGACCATTCAGCTCTTGGCAGGGAGAACAGGGAGCGGAGGCAGGTGGGCACCCAGCCCCAACACCCCGGTGAGGGTTTGCGGGTGACCGGCAGCGGCTACGAACAGATACGGGTTTCACGTGGCACCAGCCTCAGCTGTTTGGGAACGCGCCCGAGTCCGTCGCAGAGGAACGGGCTCAGCAAACGGCCTCGCAAAGACATCGGGACAGAAAAAACGGGTCGTTTAGCCAGCACCAGGAGAGGGGGAAGTGATTCCCAGGGGCGGCGCATCCCGAACCCACTGGGCTGATGCTCCCTGGGGTCTCAACCCCAGTTTTGGCCAGGACCAGAGGGAGAGCTCCGGTGGGTTCCTCCCGCTCCGGCTGCCCGCAGCAGGGGAGGAAATCGCTGTTCCCAAAGGGCACAAATTCAGTAAAATAAGGAGCTGGCGGGAGCCCAGCGGGCCCCACCCTGGCCCCGCCATCCTCTTCACATGCCTCCGCCGAGCACCGTGAAGATTAAGCATTAATGGGATTCAGACAACTGAAGTGACGCGCGTGAGGCTGGAAAACACTTGTGTGGCAGCAAACGCGGCCAGGGCAGGCCGGGACTCGCTGTGCGAGGCACAGGACAGCACGTTCCACCCCAAACTCAGCCCCGTTTCCCCTTGCGGTTGCTTCTCTTTAATCCCCCAGGTCCTTAATTTGCCAGGGTGGATGCTACCGTAATAAAAAAAAACGTTTTAAGGCGACGGGATTTGCTGTCGTTCCCCTCATCGCCGTGAATGGGCCAGCGAGCGAGGGGACGGCCGGCGATCGCAGCCGGGGACAGGAGCCACAAAACGAAAGTGCCGGAGCTTTTCCTCTGCCTGAGATCATCCTGCTCAGTGAGCCAGGAAAAGGTGGGGGCTGGACGTTCGCACAGATGGGAAATATCACACCACCCCCCCACCTAGAAAAAGCCAGAGGTTGATGAGAGTCTCAGCCTCGAAGCAACAGGGGTTTTGCCACGGAGCTTTCGGCCCAAGAGATCACAGGGAGGTTCGGCTGCCCCGGCCACCCCAAGCTGCCGGCTCTGGGTGTCTGGGGGAAAATAAATCTGTGCAGAATACTCATGGATGGTGTGTTTAAGAGGGTCCCCGAGGGGGCTGGGGGGGTCCAAGCCCAGCCCCCGGCTCCGTGTCGCCTGCTCCCCCAAAGCATCACTCGGCTGCACAATCTGTTCTTTCTTTGTTCCGAAAGGGCAAATCCTCCTCTGAGCCAAACCGTTCCCTCCCTGGCAGGGAGACAGAGTGGGGAAACAGCCCGGCAGCCTGAGGTTTCTCCCCCACGCAAAATGTTCCAGCACAAACACATTGCTGCAAAGGGCGGCACGGTGGCAGCGCCCAGCCCTGAGGCACAGAGCCTCTATTTTTCTTTTCCCCCCCCCTCAATAAAAGGGTCTCATTCACCTGCTGTTTCTTGGAAGGTCATTGCTGAACCCAGCACAGGGCAAAATCCACCTGAGATGGGGAAGGGCTGTGGGGTTCAGCCCAGCCCTCCTGGCACCCTCACCGCTGCCTCTTTCGCTCTGCCCTCGGATGAGCTTCTCCCCCGCAACAGCCTTTGGACAAACAGGAGAATTTTTCCTCATTAATGCCAGGGATGAGATCTGGGCCTGGGGAGGAAAAGGTGCTGCCAAGGCACCGGCTTAATTGGGTTAGGGGCTGCAATTCAGGAAGCCATCGCTCGTCAGCCGCGCTGCTAACGAGGGCCTGGTTCCTGTTTCGGAGGAGGGAGCGGCCGCGGCCCAGCCACCTCCTGCCCACAGGAACGGGCTTTGGGAACCCCTGGGGTTCCTCTCTCGGCGATAAAGGTGCCCTAGTGCTGTATCGTACGCCTCCGTGCCCCCAAACCAGGGCTTGCGCTGATAAACGCCTGCGCCTCGAGGTTGTGGGATGTGGTGAATCCTCAGAATCCTCAGGCCGCGGCTCCCGTTTGCACCCCGAGAGTCAGGTCATGGAGGGGGGCGATGGGCAGGATCGGGCCCAGAGCATCTCCCTGCAGCAGCTCCGTACCCTCGGAAGTCACCTACCCATCCAAGAGGCACTTGGGATGGAGGCTGGAGGGTCCAGGCTCTCCCCACACCCTGGGGAGGGATGATGTGCACCCTGAGTCACCAGCCACCCTCACCACACCCTCCGCTTCGCCCCAAACGCGGCTCCAACACGGGGCTGGTAGTGAAGCACAGAGCCTGGGGACATGCATGGGGGGGTCCCTTGTCCAGGGGCACAGCCAGCACCACGCTACACAGGGATGAGGGTCCCCTCGTGCAAGAAGCCAGGGTGGGGGGCGCTTTGGGAAACCTCCTGCACCAAAACCAGCCAAACAAGCAATGGAAGGGCCCAGTCCAAGAGCAGCCGGCCAGAAGAGAAGTGATGGGAGGCAGGGGGTCGCCCTGCCCGCACTGCCCACCCCAGCTCTGCCACGGGCCGGCCAGGCCCTCCTCCACCCCACAGCTCTTGCACCAGCGCCTCAGCAGCCGGTGGGACCGGTCTGTTCGCACACCCTGTCCCCCCACTCCCACTCGCCCCACGCGGGGAACCCAGCTCCTCTCCCTCCCAGGGTGGGCCCGGCACCCGCCGGCTCCACCAGCGCCGGGCACCCTGCCCGCAGCCCGGCACACGCCGTACCCCCGGCCCCCCACCCTCCCTTCTGCGCAGACAAGACAACCCCGGCCGCGGGCAGCGGCGATGCTGCGGGCGCTGATAACGCGGCCCCGGAGCCGCCTGCCCCGTGGGTGATACCTCGTGCCTCCCCAGGGCCGACGGGCACAGCGAGGGGAGCGGAGTGTGCCACCGTGTTATTTATTAGCCGAACAAGGTGTCGGAGCTGACACAGGGGCTGGGGGGGCAGGCAGAGCCGGACGATATCCCCCAGCCCGGAGCAGCACCCACGCCAAAACGCCAGGCCCTTCCCAACCCCGCGAGCGGCTCTGACCCATCCGCAGGGTCCGATTCATGGTTGACCCATTCCCCCGTGCCTAAAAGCCCATCCTGGCCAAACCGAGCTTTAGGAGCAACATTGCGGCTTGGCAGCCGATTTGTGCTTCAGTTTGAGCAACCCCGCCACATCGAGAAGGTCCCCAGTGACACAAGACGAGCTGCAGCCCCTTTGCAGGGATTTTGGGGGTTTGAAATCAGCACGGATATAACCATCTAAAGAAGGAGGGACGCACCAGAAAAAGGAATGAATAACACCGGTTTCCCCCAGCAGAACCGCTCTTCCACCTCACAAACGGTGACTCAGAGACGACTCAACACATCGAAACACCTCTCTCCTTCAGAAACCGCCCGTTCTCCGAAATCGGCGGTCCGAAACCCCACCGAAACCCACCTCCGAACTGAGAGCTGCTCTTTGGGAACCCCCTAAAGCCAGAGCGCTTTGTCAGGGGGACCTGTCAGTGTTAGCAGAACAAGCACAGCGAGCTCCAGGAGCGTAGCCCGTTGCAAGAAAAAGCTTAATACGCCTTTTTTTCTTTTCACAAGGGCTGCTCTGCAGCAGCTCTGGGGCTGAGCACGCAACTCTCAGCCAGGGATGGCTGCAAGCCGGGCATTTTTTCCAGCCCTCGAAAGATCGCAGCCAAGATAGTTCTGGGTTTGCATAAGGCAGCAAAAGCCTTTACACAGCTGAGCGCCCCATCTCTCCAGCTCCCCGACCCTCGGGATCTGCCGTGCAGCGAAGCAGGGTGAAGCGAAGCCGCCTTATCGAGGCGCGGAACCGCAGCAGCGCACGGGAAGCAGAAGGCTAAATATAAAACACCGCACAACTTTCAAAGACGGCTGCGAAAGGCTGCGCGTCCACTCCCTTCCCCAGCAAGCAGGACATTTATGGCGTCTCCCGAGGAAGTTAATTTTAGTGCCGTTCGGTGCGGACTCAAAACGAAGCACCCGGGATAAAAGGCAAAAGATCAAATGGAGAAAGGGGGGGGGTTGTCCCGCCGCTGCCCGGCCCAGGTTCTGCCCCGAGCCAAAGCTGATGATAGAAAGGGACCCGCTTGTTCCTTCCATGGAGTGGGAGCTGAGCGCCACCGGGACACGGCCCCAGCGCCCACGGGCTGGCAGAGCCCTGGGGAAGCCCAGCGGCCGGTCCCTGGTGTGACACCGGCCAGGGACCCGCGTCCTCAGGGGACCGGCTTTGGGCAAATGCCACCATCCCGAAAGGGGAGGGCAGAGGCACCCGACAGCAGCAGGGAGGTGGCAACGAGGAGGGCACTGCTGATGCCAGGACGCAAAAGGTATAAACCTGGCGGGAAGGGGCTGGGGGGATTTGAGCCTCAAAGCAGCCCTGGAGCCCATCACCCAGAGCCAGCTGATGGGAACGGGATAAGGCGTTGCCTGAGCATTGCTCGCCCCAGAGCAGGGGACCCCGCAGAGCACGGGCAGCTCAGCACGGGGAGGGTTAAGACACGCAGAAGCAGAGCAGGTTCCTTAACCGGTGCCAAAGCCAGCAGAGGAAAATAGGACGAGCAGGCGAGATCCGCGGGCAGGACGGAGCCAGCTGGCTGGCAGCGCCTCCCGCTCCGCACCCCGGCGCGGCCGGGAACAACTGCAGGACGGGGAGGGCGGAGGGGTGGTAGACTCGCACCCACGTCACGCACACGCTGCCCGGAGCCGGCGACACGTCCCCTCGGCCCCAGTTCCCCCCTCCAAGGGCATCCCAGCCAAAGATGGCGCTTGGAGGGAGGGCAGGAATGCTGGGACAGTTTCCCCGCTCTCGGTCCCCACCACGGACGCTCCTATCCCAGCCGGGTCACGGGTTTCCCCTCTCCCTGCCTCCTCCACGTTGCTCCTTCCTCCCTCCCGGCTCCCTGCCAAGCATGACGGCGGTGACCGTCCCAACGCGGTCCCCCCCCCGCCACCGTCCCCGGGGCGCTCACCGGGCTTTCAGCTCCTTGTGCTCCTCCCGGACTTTGCTGAGCTCCAGCTGCAGCCGGGCTCTCTCCTTGGCCACCGAATCCAAGGTCTTGCGGGCATCCGCCAGCTCCGACTCATAGGCGGCCTTGATGCCCGAGACCTCCCGGCTCACCACCTCCTCCGACTCGGTGATGCGGAGCCGCAGGCCGGCGTTCTCCAGCTCCAGCGAGCGCACCTTGTCGATGTAGACGGCCAAGCGGTCATTGAGCTCCTGCAGTTCCTCCTTCTCCTGCAAGCGGGTGATGCGGGTCGGGGACAAGGGGGTCCCCGAAGCCCCGCTGCGGGTGCTTCTCTTTTGCGAAGGCGTCGCCATGGGGTCCCGGTGTCGAGGCGAAGGACACGGCACAGGTCACAGCTCGGCGTCCCACGCCACCCACCCAGCTGTCTCTGCTGCTCCCGGCTGTCTGAGTGACTTGCTTATATCCCAGCTGGGCTGTGCAGCGGGAGGAGGAGCTGCGAGGAGGAGGAGGGTGGAGTTATCCGAAACCCGGGTGGGGACAACCCACTGACATCAGCCCAGGCCTTGGGTTGGGAACGGCTGGAAAAGCATCCCTGGGAAAAGGGGCCCTGGGAGGGCAGCTCTGGGCTGGGTTTTACCCCCCTCGCAAACGCCCTGTGCCCCCTCTTTTCTAGTGCAACGCCCCCAGCTGAGCTGGCTTTCGGCTTGGGGGGGGGACGTGGCAATGGCGAAGTGCACCCCAAGAGGGGCTGCGGCAATGGGGTGCAGCGGGCACGCTCAGGACGTCGCTGCCCCACAGGACAGGGTTGACCCCCGGGGTGCTGGGTGGTCCTGGCACACCCCCAGTGCAGACCCCACAGGCTGCACAGGACCCTGGAGACCCCCAAACTCTGAGGACCCAAATCCCAGGTCACCCAAAACACCATCACCTGGGATACCCCAGAACCCCAAGGCATCACAGACATAGAGCCCTGGGTTACCAGAGGGGACCCCCCCACTCAGCTTCCCCAGCTTCGCCCAGTACAACATCACCCGTACCCATTTCCCAGCTCTCCCCAGTACCGGTTGTGCCCACTTTTATCCTTTTTCCCAATTTCCCATGCCAGCTGCCCTCAGTTTGCAATTCCCCCAATTCCGAGCACCAGGGGTGTCCAGTTCCCCCAGTTGTTTCCCATTCCCCCACCTCTCAACGCCAGCCATTCCTAGTCCTCCCAGCACTCAGTCATTTTTCCAGTATCTCCAGTTCCCAGCACGGGTGATTCCCAGTCCTCCCAAATACTGGTAAATTGTTAGGTGATTAATAGCTTTTTTTTTCCTCGTTTTTCAGACTGAAGGCGAGTGCGTTGGTAAAAACCGCGTCGCTGTAAAGGACTTGAATAGCGCTTTAAGGAGATCTCCATCAAGGAAATGGATGCAGCATTCACATCTAGAAATACTTGCTAACAAGCCTGAAAATAATTTTGCAGTCTTTTTTAAAAGGAACTAGCTCTGAAGTACTGGCAAGGGAGCAAAATGGGAAAGAAACTGGAAATCCCTCCTGCAAGGGACAGGGGGGACTGGGAACGACAAGGGGAATGGAGGAGCAACCCCTTTGCGCTCCAGTAACGAACCAGGGAGCTCTGTTTTCCTCCCCTGTGAGGTCCCGCTTGCAAAATCGGGCTCTGCAGGGAGGAAAGCTGGAAAAGGAGCTGCACCCTGTGTCTGGGGACGCTGGCAAAAGCACAACCTGCCCAGCCACCCCCTGCGGACGGGGGGGTCCGGGCGAGATGGACGGCGAAAGCGTCGCTTCCCGAGCTACGGCGGGACCAGCTCGTCCTGCCTGTGCTGCGATGGGGCCGGAGTCGCTTCCCAGTTAATTGTAGTGCAGCAAAGCCCCGGGCAGGCTGGGAATGACTCACACAGCAACCAGAGCAACACATGCAAACACACACACACAGACACGCACGCGTGCGTGTGCATGCGCGCTTTATGAATGATTAATCCCTGCTCCTCTCCCGGCACCGCCGATGAGTCACTGCTACCAGCGAACGGTAGCGGGGTGGGGACAGGGACCACAGCGAAAATCCAGGGTCCAACTTTCAAAAAGCAACAGCCCCAATGCCGGAAAGCCGTTCCGGCACCGCGGCGGAGCCGGGGGTCAGCCCTCCCGGCATGCCCTCTTGGTTCGGGGGGTATTTGGGGTGCTCCCCTGGTCTCAGTGCGTTGCCTTCCCCATCTTTGCTTGCTGGGGGTCCCTCTCTGCGCCCATGGGCACCCCTGGGTGCTGTGTGCAGGGGGTGGCTGTGCTGCCACCCACCCAGCACCGTCTCCTCTCTTTTACCCCACTCCTTGGTTCGCTCCTTCTCCTCCTTTGCATTTGCAGCTGAATTCCCCTTTTTCCTCCCTCCTTCTTCCTCCTCGCCTGTCCCGTGCTGCCCATCCTCCCCCAAGTCCCCCCATCCACTTATCCCCTTCCCTGGGGGGGACACACACACCGCATCCCCTCGAACCCCCCTAAGGGAGGCAGGAGCAACGCAGGACTCTGGGACACGGCAACGCAGGCAGGGGACATGGGCAGGGATGGTGACCATGGCCGTGGCACCGCGGTGGGATGCACCGGGGGCTCGTGGCCCCCCGGGACACCCGTGCGGAGCAGAGCAGCCTCGCCGACGAAGGCGGGATCTGGCCACCAGCTCCGGCGCAGCGGCCGCCAAGCCGCGGGGCACTGTGGGACACAAACAGCCTCATTCCACTCCGCAGCTTTGTTTTGTTTTAAAAAGTAACCCCCGGGGCGGGAAGGAACGAGCTTTGTGCCCTTCGCCTCCAGGTGCTCCACGAGTAGGTGATGTTAAACCGGGGGCCAGAGCACCCCCTGCGACGAGGACGGCTTGAACGCGAGAAAGCGCAGCCGTGGTAAAGGCGGGGAGGGACCGGCTTGGGCAATAGCTAAAAATCACAGCTAAGGGTCATGGGCACAGCCTGGCCCTGCTTTAGGAGCCCCCTGCACGTCCTCGTTCCCTGCGCTCCCCACCGAGCTCCTGCTGTGCATGGGATCCTGGCACTGGGTCCCAAATCACTGCCCCTCGGGGCTGAGTTTGGAGGCAGCAGGATGACACGGGGGGCCTGGGGGTGGCTGCTCTGGGGACCCCGCAGGGCTCTTGCAATCGCCCCTGGCAGGAGTAAAGAGCCCTGGGGATGGTCAGACTCCAGCTCCTTTGCACTAGTTGCTCCATGCAGGGCCTCCCTGGGTCGGGATGGGGATGCCCCCACACTGCACGCCTGCAAACCCCTTTTTTCCTGGGTGCAGACGGCCCCACATTGCCCCATCTTTCCAACCAGCGCCAAGCAAGGGTGCAGGGGTGATGCCCACAGCCTTGGATCAGAGCAGGAGCAGAGAAA
>VWYH01000714.1:65596-84811 GCA_013399365.1 Pampusana beccarii | reverse complement strand
AGCCAGGCTCTTCTCGCTGACAATAACGATAGGACAAGGGGCAATGGGTGCAAACTGGAACACAGGAGGTTGCGCTTGAATAGGAGAAGAAAGTTGTTGGCGCTGAGGGTGGCAGAGCCTGGCCCAGGCTGCCCAGGGAGGTTGTGGAGTCTCCTTCTGTGCAGCCATTCAAACCCGCCTGGCCACCTTCTGTGGAACCTCAGCTGGGGGTTCCTGCTCCGGGGGGGTTGCACGGGGTGAGCTTTCCAGGGCCCTTCCAACCCCTAACATGATTCTGTGATTATCACCAGCCATTCACCGGGTCTGGCTGTCTCCTGGCCAGCAAAGAGACGCTTGTCACTTATGCCAGGCAGGAGGGGTTTAATTTGAAGCAGATGGGCCAGGCTGCGTTGCTGGTTGGACAGGCTACGCTCTGCGCCTCCCTTCCTCGCCGTGGCACAGCGCGATGCTCCAGCTCACAAACGTGAATTCCTGCGGTTTCCACGAACGCTCGGGGAGCTGGAGCAGCTGAGCAAGGGGGACCGGAGAGGGGTGAGGGATGGACGAGGAGGCTGCACGGCCCGAGGAGGGGATCTCAGCACGGGTGCGACTCAGAAAGCAAAGAACGGTCACATCCCTGGAACTTCAAACCCCTTGCAGCCTCCAAACGTCTTCGGCCTGCAAAAAAAGCCTGGAAACGTTGAGTGCCTGCAGACGCCACAGTGCAAACACACATGTGCACATGTGGGCAGCGACAAAGTGCAGAGGGCGAGAGGAGACGGGGACCCCTTGCACCACACAGGATGGAGGGGTACGGGCCATCGGGCCAGGCGGTGCCGCGAACGCAAGTCCTGCCAACTGCTTTCCAGGTGGCTTTTCCAGCCCAAACTTTCCCCTTTTTCTCGGCTCTTTCCAAAGACCCCAGGCTTCACTTCCCAGGCCATGCACGGCTTTTGTCACCTGCTTCTGCAGGCACAGAACAACCCAGGGCTGAGCCACCAGCATCCCACGGATGCCGTCCAAGGGCTCACCCCCCAGCCAACGCACCCCAGAGGCCGTTTCTCCTGCTATTTCCTTTCCAAATCAGGCACGCCCCATCTCCATGCGGGGATTTTCCTTTTCCAACCCTCTTTTCTATGCAAGAAGACATAGCACGGTTAACCCTCCATCTCCAACCACCCTAGTATCCGTATGAGAAGATCCCAGCCTCCAGGTTTTTTTCCCACTTGGTCCTAAACAGCCAAAAATTGCTGGGTTGGACATAAGGAGCCGTCCCACTCCCTTACAGCCCTGGCAGTAAGTGCTGTGCCCAAAGATGATGAGAGATGTGGTGGCAGAGGTGGGGATGGGACCCGAATCCCCCCATCCAGCATCCCAACCCATCGCATCCCCACATGCATTGTGCTGACCTGCAAGGTTCTGACAGCGATGGGCTTCCAGTCCCCCTACCAACAATCTGTGCACATAAGGGGGTTGGCGTGCGAGTAGAGAGGAGTTTTAATTAGCTAATAATCTTTAATTGGGCTTAATTGCCTTGTTATAAAAAATAATTGCAGCAATACATCAATTAGAGCTGTAAAATTAATAGATTTACCAGTTCTGTTTGTTGAGAGAGCTGAAACTTGCAGCGAGCAGCCAGGGCAGCGCTGATGGGTGATGATGATGATGATGGCAGTTTGGATATGCCAACAGGAGAAACGAGAGAGGCCATGGAGCTGCTCTGGCACAAATCCTGTTCCAGTTCCTCTGCCCAAGACAGCCCAGGAACCACGAGCAGCTGTGACCAGCAGCCAAGGGGTTAAAGCAGAGAGGGTGGACAGACAGACATGCCGAACAAGAGGATGGGGCTCCACGGGTGCAGACTCAGGCTCATGGGGTCCCTGCCGTGTCCCCTGGGACACTGGACCAACTCACCTCTGCTGGGATGCGAACAGCTGTTCGCTCCAGCTGTGGCACATCTGCCCCACAGCAATGGCCAAAGGGGGTGCCCATGCCCCTCTACCAGTCCCGTGCTTCGCTCTTGGGAGCGAAACCGTCCCTAAAATCCAGCCTCTGAATCCCCTTCAGCAAGACAGCGGGGACCAAAGGCTGCAGGAACCTGTGGGTGCAACAGCAGAGACAAGAGCACATCCCTGGGCTCTGCGCTCCCCCAAACTCTCGCCAAACCCAAAGCGCTGGTGCTGCAGCTGCGGCGAGACGCGGCCGCTCCAGGCAGCCCAATGGAAAATGCGTCTCATGGCTTCCCCACGAAGGGAGGGGTTTAAAGGAAAAAGCTGTTTCGGTGTCACGTTGCTTTATGGCCCCGTTATCCAACCTGCACGTTAAGTACGTTGGGGATTGGGGGGTGGATGGGATGCTGAGCCCTCCCGTATCTTTCCCAGCTTTGGTGAGGGTCATTCCTATAGCGCAGAATCGGCCTATTTTCCATAAAGTCAGTATACCATGCATACATCTACCTAAAATATCCAATTTCACTGAAAACACAAGTTTTCAAGCGCAAAATCCTGAGCAGGCCGCAGTTTTCTGCTCCCCACAAGTCTCCAACATTGCTGGGTCGGGGTCACACTCACGTTTTAATAACCATTTTTTCCCCAAGCACCGAGCTTGGCAGGAAAAGCGAACACAATGGGCTGGCACCCGCCCAGGCTGGCGTGTGGTTTCGGACGGGGGGACCCGCACCCCCTGGGATGTGCCCCATTTAATGCCATCTCAGCACCCACACCTGGTTCGCCCACATTGATCTGGAGCTGGGGCTCGAAGGAGTTAAAAATCCTTTTGCTCTTTGCCCAGACGCCTGGAGCAAATTAGGGGAACCTCCCCACTGACGGAAATTAATCTCTGCTTCCCACATAGGCAGCAACAGAGTCATCTCTGTCACATTGGGGAGCTGGGGGATCTCCTGCCATGGGTGCTTCCGTGGACACGCGACGCCCAAGGCGGGGGGACAGAGGCTTTGCAAACCAAAAACCCAAGTTTTCAGTGGTGATTCCTGCCCACTCTCACTATTTCTGCTAGAAAAAGCTCTAAAGCAGCTATATCCATCACGACACCCCCACGTAGAGATGGGCTGGATGCGGCCAGGCTGTGGTCTCAATGTATTGGGATGGGGGTTCCCTCTTGAGCCCCGCCTAAGCCGCCGCTCGAGCCGAGCTGTGCTGAGGATGGTGCCGCGGCGTTGCCGCTCGCTGGGGCTCGAGCAGCCCGCGGCACGGCCGGGGATGTGCAGGCGGGGATGTGGTTTGCACGTTTTCCTCCCACGCGCGCTCTGCCGGTTCGCCCTGGCACGCAAAACACCGGAGCCCCAGCGGGCCCGGCGGCCAGCGCCACGGGTAGGACACGGATCTGCCTGCGCTTGTCGTTATCGGCCTGCTGGAGAGGGTCAGGAGTAAGGGCACAGAAATGATCCAAGGCTGGACCAGCTCTGCTGGGAGAGGTGGGGTGTTCAGCTGGAGAAGAGAAGCTCCGGGGAGGCCTTAGCGAGGCCTTTCTGGACTTAAAAGATGGGGACAGGCTTTTGAGCAGGGCCTGTTGTGATAGGACAAGGGGTGATGGTTTGAAACTAAAGGAGGGGAGATTCAGGGTGGATAGAATGAAATTGTTGGCCCTGAGGGTGCTGAGAGCCTGGCCCAGGTTCCCAGAGAGGTGGTGGATGAACCATCCCTGTAGACATCCCAGGCCAGGCCGGACGGGGCTCTGAGCAACCTGAGCTGGTGAAGATGTCCCTGTCATGGCAGGGGGGGCACTGGGGGATCTTTGAAAGTCCCCTCAACCCAAACCATCTGTGATTCTATGATCCCAGGCCAGAGAAATCCTCGTCTGCCCAAAAAGGTGCCAAAAAGGATGTTTGCGCAGGATGGACTTGGAGGAGCTCCAGGACACTCGCGCTGTTCAGCCTCCCCGGCCACGGTGCCAAAGGCCTGCAGGGAAGGTGGATAAAAGCCATTCTGCCTCCAGCGCTCACCACGGCCCTGCTGAGCATCTCCAGCATCCTCCAAGCTCCAGCCCAGCCCCAAACTCAGCCCCAGGGCAGACGTCCCCATGTTGGCCGTGCTCCCTGCACCTCATCCCCAGGGAAGCCCCAGGGCTGCGGGTGGAATTAATCCCAGCCGGGGGCTGTTGCTGCTCCTACAGTAAAATAGCCACTGTTAGAAATGGCCTCAAGTTGCGCCAGGGGAGGTTGAGGTTGGATTTAGGAACAATTTCTTCCCCAAAGGGCTGTGGGGTGTTGGAACAGGCTGCCCAGGGCAGTGCTGGAGTCACCATCCCTGCAGGGGTTTTAAAAGGTGTTTAGACGAGGTTCTTAGGGACATGGGTTAGTGCCAGAGTTAAGTTAGGCTATGGTTGGACTCGATGATCCTGAGGGTCTCTTCCAACTGAAATGATTTTATGATTCTACGATTCTTTCCCAGACATTTTCTAACACAAAACACGGCCTTTGCTTCTCTCAGTTCTGAACCACAGCGATGCGGAAATCTCACTTCTTTCCTCCTAAACGTGCAACGCTTGCTGCTGCAGAGGCAACTCAAAGCGTGACCGAGCAACGCTGAAAAGCTCAAGAGAGCAGGAAAGCCAGCACATTTGTGGCGATTTATCTCCCAGTCACAACGCCTGACTCACGCTCCCCATGCACTCGACATGTTGGGTGTCCCCCAGGTCCCCTCTTCCCACAGCACCACTGGGCACGGGGAGGAGGCAAAGTCCATACCCAGAGCTGGAATCTGCGCCCTCTGTTTTTCCTGGAGATGAACCATTGCTCCCCAAAACCCATCAACGGGGGAAACTGCGCCAGCCAAACACCCTGAGCCCAGCCAGGTGCGTCAGCAGCCGCCTTCCATTCATTTCCCTTTACAGAGCTTTCTGCAACAGGGGTGTTTTCCTGCTATTTACTGCCACCTCTTCCTCTCAGCCCCGTTGGGCTTTTCTGCTGGGGCAGGAGAGGAGGAGGATGTGGGCTGGCCGGCTTTACCACGCTTTAGTGCTGCGAAAAGCGAAATAAATTTAGAAAAGAAAAAAAAAAAAAAAAAAAATCGCGCTCAAAATACAAAATGGAAAACGCGAAACGGAAGCGCTGGGGTAGTCCCGCAGATTACAAGAGAAAAAGAACCAGGCTCAGTTGCAGAAATGACAGCAGGACGTCGCACGAAGCCGCGGTCGGAGCGAAGCGCGGACGCGGGATTTATTCCCTGCTCGCTCCAGCCCAGAGCTGCAGTCACAACAGCCCCAAGGCTGCTCTTGTCTATGCTATGGGTGGAAAAAAGTCTTTCCCCAAAGCAGGGCTGACAAATCTACCTCATGGCGAAGGGACCGGAGCCCCTAAAACGGCAACGGGGAGTCCCCGGGCTGTGGTTTGCTATGGGAGCCGTGGGCTGGCGATGAAGCCGCAGCATCCCCGGGACAGAGGTTTTGCTGGCGCTGCGGATCTGAGCCGATCCTGCGGCATCGCTGGGTCCGTGGGCGGAGGAGCAGTGGGAGTTTTCTTAATGGGGTTTGGACGTAAAAGGCGGCGGAGGCTGGGAAGTGAATAGATTAACATCAAAGGAAAAATGCGATGTAAAAGTGCCTCGTCTCGGTTTTGTCCCCGGCAGCAGGGCCCAAGCGGCCGAACAGGCCTTTCTGTCCCCGCTGCTAATTGCGGGCTGTGGTGTGACGGAGCTCCGGGCCGGGCTGTTTGTTTGCCTGTTGCCAAGTGCCCCGCGGTTGCAGCTCGAGATTTGCAGGACCTGTGGTTCAGCCGCTATTTTGAACTCACCGAGAGGGTTTGGGGTAGGGGAAGACGGGGAGAATCCTGCCCTTGATCTGATGGCAGAGCTGGAATCGGAGCTGGTTGGACTGGGAAGGATGGAGCCTGCGGTCTGTGCTGGACGTGCCTCGCAGCAGAGAGCTATGAGGATGGAGAACGTGGGGCCCAATGGAGCTGTTGATGCACCGAGTGTCACCCACCTGGCTCACCCAGGAGGAACACGGGGTGCTGGAACCCCAAAACCACTACACAGGAGGAGCTGGAAGAGCGACCTCACTGGGAATGACTCCCAGGCTATCAGGAAACACCCTTGGCTCTGATAATGAACACAGAGAGCACCAAACTGTCCTCCTATTCCCATACTGGAGGTGAGTTTCTCCTTCCAGTTGCTTCTACTTCTGTCATTGCACTTCTCTGGCCTTTCAGATCTACCCCACTTTGTCTGCAGAGCTCAGTCCACCCCATAGAACAACAGCAAGCTCTTGAGCCCTCAAAGCTCATCTATCCACGATGCACAGGCCTGTGCCTCAGTTTCTCCACTTGCCAGAATGCAGCAAGCACCTTCTTCCAGCCTTTGCCCATCTTAGTTGTTCACTGAGAGTTTCTCTGGATAGAGATGGTCTCCTTAAACTTACAGAATCACAGATGTTTTGGGTTGAGGGGACTTTCAAAGCTCCCCCAGTGCCCCCCCTGCCATGACAGGGACATCTTCAGCAGCTCAGGTTGCTCAGAGCCCCGTCCGGCCTGGCCTGGGATGTCTCCAGGGATGGTTCAGCCACCACCTCTCTGGGAACCTGGGCCAGGCTCTCAGCACCCTCAGGGCCAACAATTTCATTCTATCCACCCTGAATCTCCCCTCCTTTAGTTTCAAACCACCACCCTTTGTCCTATCACAACAGGGTCCATCCAGGTCGTGCTCAACCAGGCGGGGTCAGCAGCTCGGCTCAGCACATCGCGGTTTCCCAGGAGCGAACGGCAGCTCCATCTCGTGTCCGACCTGTGCAGTACAGAAGAGACGAGTCCAGTTCTGGGACAACATCGCCCGTGGTGACTCCTGTCCCCATCTCCCCAGGGACCCTGTGGGTGCTGGGCCCTGGGGGCTGCCAGCACCACAACCACCCTCACCCCACGGCTTCTGGGGGAGGCTCAGGTTTATGGCACACGTCACTTATCTCTGAGAAGCCCCCAGCATTCAGAATTGGGGTGGCGTGGGGACCATCCGGCTGCTGAGAGCTCCTCCAGAGCTTTCGGGCTCCCAGCAGCCCAGGGATGCTCGCCCATAGGGATGTCACCCCCTCGCTGCCCCCGGCCACCCCGCGCCGCAGATCCCCCGCTCTTACTGCAAAGCACATGGCACCAAAAGCACAGGCGCGGATTCATTTTTATAGGCACGGCGCCAGGGCTGGGAAACTGCTTCTCATTAGGACGGCGGAGCCTGGTAATAAACGGTGCTGAGCTCCCAGAGCGGGCTGGCGTCCTACCAAGGGATGCAAAGGGGACGGGGAGAGGAGAAATCCTTCCCGGGGGTCTGTGCTGCCTGCAGCATTTATCCCTGTGCACCCAGCGCAGCCCTGGGTGGTGGGGAGCACCCCTTTGTTTGCACTTGGTGCTGGTGTGGGGAGAAACAACCACGTCCTGACCCCAGCAGCACGGCGCTCGCCTCCCCCTGTCTGAGCGGCCGCCACCCCACGCCGGCCCGTTTTTCCACGCAGGACATTTGCCAAGGACACGCCGCAGAGGTGGAGAGACGGGGAAAAAGGCTCCCGGACAGCAGATAGTCCCGGCGAGCCGGCCGGGAGACAGGCCCCACTGCCAACAAGGCTGCTGGGTGAACGCGGGAATCAGAAACCAGCCCCAGCATCGTAACAGGGTGACAAGCGAGGAGCGGGTGGGACAGGGATGGAGATGAATGCAGTGCCCTGTGCAGGTAAAAACTCATAGTGTCGGACCAAAACGACAGCACGGAGGCTCAGGATGCAAGCGATAGCTCCTCTGTAAACGAAGCACGCTGGACACAGCCGGGATCTTGGCTCGCTGCTTCTAGCATGGACCTTCCTGCCCCCCCAACCCTCCCAACCCAGCTGCACAGCCCCAGCATCCTCCCCTGGGCACAAAACCCCCCTCCGCTCTCGCCGGCACATCGCTGGCGCCGGGATCTCGTTGCTCCCAAGGCAGAGTGCCAAGCAGCGGGACGGGAGCAGTCAGCAGGCTGACAGCCGGGCTGAGCCGCAGGTGTCGGGCTGACAGCGGCACCTCCCCGCTGCTCGGGGAGGTGGCAGGGGCAGCGCCAAGGTTTCTCCGGTTTCCAGAAACAAGATCTCCGGGGAGGCTGCCCGGCCCAGGCATCAACTGGCAGACGTGGCAAATGTGGAGGCGGGCGGGCAGGGGGGTGCCGCTCCGCTGCTGTGCCGCAACCCCGCTCGCCGCGGGAGCGTCGCCCGGCCGATGGCTTTTTGGTGCTGCTTGCAGCCGTCCTGGTCCCCAGCCCCGCACCTCAGCGCTGTCCTGAGCATCTGCACCGCTGACATGGGCCCCAGAGATCTTCTGAGTAAGGTGATGGGTCAGGCATGGCCCAAGGAGCCCCCCCGGCATCTCCGGACACCGGGATCTAGGATGGGAGCAGGAGGGGGCTCAGCCAGCCGGGTGGCTTTTTGCCAAAGCGCTGAATGGTGCCGTATGCAAGAAACACCTCCCTGCAATCACCCACTGGGCAGGGAGGCCAAATGCATCCACACCCTCTCTCCAAGACAAGGCCAGGGTGGGATTTGAGGCAAGAACAGCATAAAACCCAGCACCAGCATCACTGTCCTGTGTGCTACTCCCTCACCTGACCCACCACTTCTTTCCCTGGCGTGTCACAAGGACCAGATGACACTGCCCGGAGCCACCTCCTTGTCTCTGAGATGCTGAAAACAAGGGCTGGGAGGCTTCGGCCATCATGGGATGTGGTGGGGGGGTCGCTTGAGCTTTGCCCCTGGCTCCTCTCGCTGCCCACCCCATGGGGAGGTGTGAGCCTGAGGCAGCGCTGAGCCCAGCCCAACATCAGAGCCTGGCCCAACGTGAGAGCCCAGCTGACCATGAGAGCCCAGCCCAATGTCAGAGCCCAGCCCAACATGAGAGCCAGGCCCAACATCAGAGCTTGGCCCAATGTGGGAGCCCACCCCAATGTGAGAGCCCAGCCAACCATGAAAGCCCGTCCCAACATGAGAGCCAGGCCCAATATGGGAGCCCAGCCCAACGTGAGAGCCCAGCCAACCATGAGAGCCCGGCCCAATGTGAGAGCCCAGCCAACCGTCAACGCCCGTCCCACCATGAGAGCCAGGCCCAATATGAGAGCCCAGCCCAACGTGAGAGCCCAGCCCAACATGAGAGCCAGGCCCACCATCAGAGCTCGGCCCAACGTGAGAGCCCGGCCTAACGTCAGAGCCCAGCCCAACATCAGAGCCCAGCCCAACGTCAGAGCCCGGCCCAACATGAGAGCCCAGCCCAACAGGAGAGCCAGGCCCAATGTCAGAGCCCAGCTCAACATGAGAGCCCAACCCAGGCTGATATCACAGCCAGGGGCTGGGGAATCTCCAGCTTTGCCTCCCTCTCCCCTTCACCTTCTCCCTCCCGGACATGTCCACATGAGAAACCCACAGCCCATGTGCGTTCAGCACAGCCCTGTGCCCCACAGATGGCCGGGACCCCACGAGCTCCCAAGGGGCAGGAGGACATTCCCAGAGCCAAGGCGACCCCAACATTTCGGGATCATTTGAGCTATCTGCAACTCAAGCTTGGATTTACACCAGGTGGCCCTTTGCTGCTTGCAGAGGATCCAGCCCCTTGGCGGGCTCTGAAACGATCCCAAACCCCCTTGCTTTGTTGTTAAATCAAATCCATCTGGCCCCGACCACAGAGGTTTGTTATTCGAGATCCCTCTCAGAGCAGAGCCGGGATTAGCTGCCGCCATGGGGGGATTCTCCCTCCCTCTCCCACCAGCTCCAAGCCCCTCCTGCCTCTTTCTTTTGTGTTTCTCCACTTCTCGGAGGAGCAGGGCAAGGCACGGGCTCTTAAAGCAGCTTTTGTGCAGGACGGAGCTGCACAGGTGTCCCCACGGGACCATTATGCCACCAAATTCCCAGCAGGTCCCATCTAGACATAATTGCCTGCACCAGACTTACCCACAACACGGGGCAGCCGCAGCCCCCGAACCCTAGGGATGCCGCAGGCCGGCAATGGGGGCGACAGGGCCATCCCCATCTCCAACCCTCAGTAGCCCAAACCGAAGCGTTGCCATGAGCTGCTCTCCCCAGGGGACACATAGGGCTGAGCGGGGTCACCCCCCACCCCAGCCGTGGGGAGCCCCCCATCCCAGGAGAGAGGACGCAGGTGCTGGGGTAAATCAGAGCGATGCAGGACACGTTGCCACTAACCGAGCGCTTTTAAAACGCTAAACAAGTGACTCGAAGCGTTGCTGCTTGTCTGGGCCGTCTCAGGCTGCAGATTTCAGACCCTTGTTCGGGAGTCGCTGGGTTGAGCAATGGCCTCTGGCCGTAAGATCCGTGAAGACGCCCAATTCCCACCGCTCTGGCAACACCGAAAGTGCTGGGGAAATGCAATTGCTGGGGAAATGCAATCGCTGATGAGCTGCCAGCACGATGCAGAGGCCGGGGAGGCAAACTCTGTTGGTTCGGCTGAAAATGGGTTCATTTTCCTCGTGCAGTTAGAAAACTTTCTTTCCCATAGCTAACACGCTCATTATTTGGACTTAGTTTGGGAACAGGACATAAGAGCCCAGCACAGAGTTGATGTTTTGAATTGCTCTGGTCTGAGGGCCAAGGACACTGAGCTCTGCCCACAGGTGTGAGGCAGCGAGGAAGGGGATGGATGGACGGACAGAGCTGGACTGACACCCACACTGAGCAATAAGAGTCTTCCAGCCCATTGGCATCACGCTCCGTATTTAAGAAGTTGGGGCCTTCTGGTTTCTAGCTCTTCTCTTCCAATATCTCTCTCTCTGGGGTACAACGGGGGGAGTTTTTGGTGCAGGACACTTAGTTGGGCCTTTTGCCATTTTGCAGAGGCCTCTGGGCTTTTCTGCCTTTTCCCCTCTTTTCTCTCTCTGGGATGGGCTGTGGGACCAGGCACCGTTTCCTGGGACCGGCTGCTCAGCGTGTTCATGAGGAATCGCCTTGAGTATCTTTTATTTCTATTTTATATACATATTTACTAGTAGTATGTATTTTGTTATTTTATTGAACTGCGTTTCCTTCAATCCAAGTTTCTCCCTTCCCTGTCGATTCTCCCCGCTATTTAGAGGGTGAGCGGCTATCACGGTTGTATTGCCAACTCGGATTAAACCACCACACATCCGTGCTCCCAATGTCACCGAGCAGGGNATCTCTCTCTCTGGGGTACAACGGGGGGAGTTTTTGGTGCAGGACACTTAGTTGGGCCTTTTGCCATTTTGCAGAGGCCTCTGGGCTTTTCTGCCTTTTCCCCTCTTTTCTCTCTCTGGGATGGGCTGTGGGACCAGGCACCGTTTCCTGGGACCGGCTGCTCAGCGTGTTCGTGAGGAATCGCCTTGAGTATCTTTTATTTCTATTTTATATACATATTTACTAGTAGTATGTATTTTGTTATTTTATTGAACTGCGTTTCCTTCAATCCAAGTTTCTCCCTTCCCTGTCGATTCTCCCCGCTATTTAGAGGGTGAGCGGCTATCACGGTTGTATTGCCAACTCGGATTAAACCACCACACATCCGTGCTCCCAATGTCACCGAGCAGGGAAAAGGCGACAACCTGTCTGGCTCCAGCCCCACAGGGACCCCTTGGGCTTGGGCAAATGGGAGCCACGGTCCCCATAGACCCTGCATTCAGCAAAGGTGCTAATTAGTGCATTTTGGAGCTATTGCTTGGTTGGCTGAACAACAATACAACCCCAAAAAGCCCGCGCTGCTCCCCGCATTCCCCTTTCACCGCAGCTCACCCGCAACAGAGCCCGTCCACCACCAACTTCGCTCTCTTGGAGGATCCTCAACATTTGGGCGCAAAGTTTGCACCCAGTAGGAACTTTTTAACGGCACAAGGGACCTCTCGGTGACGCAGACAGCGCTGTCACCTTCTCCAGATGGCCTTGGTGGTACCGGGGATCTCAGCACAGGTAGGATGGAGTCCCAGCTCCTTCCCAACCACCCTGCCATCCCATTTTGGAGGAGGCCAGGAACGTGTCCACTTGCCGTGCCTGAAAAGCACCACACATCTCCCCGTTGCTATGGAAACGCTTCTTTTAGAGCAAACGAATAATAATAATTAACATGATCTATTAAATAATAGTAATAAAGGCATTAGCAATGGCTTGTAATCGGTAAAGCGCTCTTAATAACACACGCTCGCTCCGCGATCTGCTCCCAGCGCAGGAGCCGGGGCTGGGGCAGGATCTCCCACCCTCGCATCCAGTGCTGGAGCTTAGCGGGATTCGGTGAGGGATCAGACGTTTATCTGGATAACGAGGATGTCTAGACTGATAAGAAGAAGGGTTAAATTGGCTCAGGGCCTGATTCTGCCTCATCGCGCGGCTCCCGCAGCACTGCAGCGCCCTTGGGAGAAACTTTGTGGGCAAAACCAAGATGGGTCAAGGCCATGTGTCCGTACCCGGGCTGGACACAGCCCTTGTTTTTTCCCCTGCTTTAAACCTAGCAATCAGCTGTATTGTCAGGATCATTAACCCCTGGAAGGCAGAGGCGAGGAGAACTCTAAGAAACCTTTAAGTTGCTCAGATTAGCTTTTCTGAGCTCTTATTTTTCTGTCTCGACTGTGCCCTCACTGTTTCCACACTCTCCATGGAGTGGAGCTCTTTGGTGGCCCTGTTTGCCCAAAACTACGATTGCATCCAACCCCTTCACACGCATCCACATCCCTGAGATGA
The DNA here is from genome assembly GCA_013399365.1 of Pampusana beccarii. Taxonomy (NCBI): domain Eukaryota; kingdom Metazoa; phylum Chordata; class Aves; order Columbiformes; family Columbidae; genus Pampusana; species Pampusana beccarii. The sequence continues at coordinate 72,181 of VWYH01000714.1, read as the reverse complement.
GGTTTCATCGGACCTCATCCCTAGCTATAAACCTTCCCTGTTTTCATTTAAAATCACCCATCCTCTGAAAGAGCCTTAAACCTGCGGGTACACGGAGCCTCCAAGCGGGAAGGTGTTACTGTGCCAAGAAGGCTTGTTTGTAGCCCAGAAAAACAGCTCTGCTCCTCTGGCTGCACCCTAACGCGAGCTGGTTTAACTCCAGGAGTCAAATCCCCGTCTCAAAACTAGAAATACGGCACATCCCGCTGACGTGGATTCAAAAATACCCAGGTAAGTGGCCAAAACCCCGATATCCCCGCCCCCGGGTGAAATTTCGAGGGTTTAGAAGAGGATGTACGCAAGGAAATGGCAATCCGGATGTGGAAATCAGGAATTATCTGCTTCCAGAAGATGGGATTCCAATGGAAGGGAAAAGTAAGGAAAACTAATTACATGTATAAGCAGCAGGAATAAGGGGAGACTGCGACCTGAAAATAAAATCCCCTTTCAATCCCAGACCTAAACCCAACCAGATTTCAAGCTGAAGGAGTTTCCTCAACAACTTCAGGGCAGTTTTTCCAAGAAAACCCTCATGATCGGGAGTCCAAACCTTCCACACTTACAATCCCGATCGAGTCTGCAGGTCGCTCAGCACCGGCAGTCCCACCGCCAGATTGTTTCTGTAGCTTAGTGCTCCATCTGCAGCCAATATGCCGAGCTCTTAGCAAAATTGAGGGGTTTGCAAATCTGGTCTCCTGGGCCTTATCCCACGGACCTGGACTCACCAAAACCAATGGACTTCAAGGAGCTTTGGATCAAAGCTTTGTGGTAATTTACTTATCTCACAGAAGAGCTTAATTAACAAATGTTTGCAAAGCACTTTAGAATCCCTGCATGGAAAGCAGGGATACTTTTTGTTATCAGTCGAAAAAAAGCAAAGAGGTTTAAAGTCAATGAGCAGCAAATGAATCGTTAAGGGCAGTTTCAGCCCCAGCCGGAGCTACAGTGGTGAACCCTCAGTGGATCGGTGATCAGCCCTCGGTGGATTGGTGACCAAACCTCAGCGAATCGGTGACCAACCCTCAGTGGATTGGTGACCAATCCTCAGTGGATTGGTGACCAAATCTCAGTGGATCGGTGACCAAACCTCAGTGAAACATTGATCAACCCTCAGTGGATTGGTGAACAAATCTCAGTGGATCGGTGACCAACCCTCAACGGATCCTTGACCAACCCTCAATGGATTGGTGGCCAAACAGTGGATCGTTGACCAACCCTCAGTGGATCGGTGATCAACCCTCAGTGGATCAATGACCAACCCTCAGTGAATTGTTGATCAACCCTCAGTGGATCAATGACCAACCCTCGGTGAATCGTTGATCAACCCTCAGTGGATTGGTGACCAACCATCAGTGGGTGGGTGATCAGCCCTCGGTGGATCAGTGACCAAACCTCAGTGGATCGGTGAACAACCCTCAACGGATCCTTGACCAACCCTCAGTGGGTTGTTGACCAAACCTCAGTGAATCGTTGACCAACCCTCAGTGGATCAGTGACCAACCCTCAGTAGATCAGTGACCAATCCTTGGTGGATCAGTGACCAGCCCTCAGCAGATTGTTGATCAGCCCTCAGTGGATCAACGACCAACCCTCGGTGAATCGTTGATCAACCCTCAGTGGATCAACGACCAACCCTCGGTGAATCGTTTATCAACTCTCAGTGGATCATTGATGAACCCTCAGTGGATCAATGACCAACCCTTGGTGAATCGTTGATCAACTCTCAGTGGATCATTGATCAACCCTCGGTGGATCATTGATCAACTATCAGTGAATCGTTGACCAACTCTCAGTGGATCACTGATCAACCCTCGGTGGATCAACCACCACGAGTGCAGATTAATCCCTGACCAGCCAGCACACGGGAAGGAGATTGCGAACTCCCAGCTCCAGCACCCGCAGAGTGGGATGGATCCCATCCAGCTTTTGAACCTTTCAGATCCTCCCATTTCACACGCGGCCGAGCGTTATCGAGACGAGCTGCCCAGGGATGGGGAGATGATGTCTCAGAGCTCTCACCGTGATGCCGGGAAATGAAAACGGAGAATAATCTAACGAAGGTGTCCTGGTCACAAGCAGCATTTTTGCCTCTCTGCTGCCCACACCACCCTTGGCTTTCGGAAACGGGGATGCTCACCCAGCATTAAAGCTTTTCGAGCAGCTGCCGTCTTTCAAACCCCTCCATTCCCCGGACTCGGGTTCTTTTGGAGAAAGGGGATGCAGCACCGGGAAGCGCCACACTCCACTTTGCATTGGTGACACAAATTAACCCAGAAAGTTTCTCTCCTGTGTTTGCTCACGATGACGAATTTAAGCTTTGCCTAAGGACAGTCCGCTGGCACCACCTCAGTCAATGGCAGCTTTATTCTTGCCTTCGACAGGGCTTTCAATTACAAGCCGTGGTGCCCGGATTCCCCTCCCCAAAGGCTCTGGCATCGGCAGCAGTTGCATTTTGCAGTTTTTCCCTTTTCTTTGATCATTCTGCAGCCTATTGCCTGGAAAGGGGTGAGGAGCACGTGATGCTGCCACACGATCCCAGCCTCCGCTTGCTGGAGCCTTCCCTTGTCCCGGCTTTTAATTAATACATTTTTTACCTTTTTCCCAGCAGTAATCCAAGGATGCGGATTTTAAACCATTCGGAAACACCAACTTTTTAACCAGAAACGCCGCGTTTCTGCCAAAACCTCGGTAGGGACATTCGCAGAGCGGATGGAGCTCTGCACATTCTGCACCCGCGGCAAACGCTCCTCATCCAACACAACCACCCGGAACCAAAAAAATTACCTCGAACTCCCCCATCCAGGGAGCTGCAGACATTCAAGCCTCCGACAGCCCCGTGATACGAGCTCGGCCGATCTAGTCCAGCTCATCAAGTCAATTCAAGCCACCTGGCAGCGCTAACTTTAACCTGAATTACTACTGAAACGCAGCTTCCCCAGAGGGCACCGACACCAGACGGTAGGTAAGATCATGCCTAAGCAGTTGCTATCGCCGTGAGGAGGATCAAAGTCTTGGTTGGAGCCCAGCTACGCCCCCAAAATATTGTATGAACCGAGAAACGTTGCTATCGGGGACCCATCAGCATTACTCATGGCCCGTGTTGCCAATTCTTGCGATTTTTCTACGAGCATTCATGTTTGCCCGAAATTCCCGGCTCCGTGAGTCATGTGGATATGTGCGAGTAGGGATTTTTTTGTTTTAAAGTAAGTTTCTAGGCCTTGCGGATGTGCAGGAAAGTGAGGTGATGTATCAGTGAAAGCTGAAAGCAGCGGACAACTTAAAAGAACCCCCATATTTGTTATTTCTGTGGAGTCACACAAACTTTTTAGTCGCTTCTATGCTTTCCGGGCCTGGCTTGCACTGTTTGAAAGCTTTCTTTTTATTCCTTTTCACTTTATGATTTCGAGGGGTACTTTCTTCTCCCGAAAGCTCCGGGACGGAACTTAAAACGGAGGCTGAAAACAAAACCGTGTCCCTAAAACAACACGATATCTACAGACCAGGCATCCTTATTGGCTTAATGCATGAGCTCAAACTTTAACAGATGAAAATGTAGCCCTGCAATTTACAGGACAAAACACAACAGTTCCGAACAATATCACAACCTACTATTTGCACACGCGTTCATGCACACGGGTGCGCGCATGAATATGCACCCACATTATAGCACACCTGCATACAGACATACGTGCACACATATAACTTCGTATTAAAATACATTTGCGGTTTATGTACGTATTTCATGCAAACACTCACCACGTGCATGCTCGCTTTGCATTTTGCACACGCGCGCCTGTAACGCACAAGTATATGGATACACACGATGTTTTGACGTGGGTTTAAGCGTGTGAGTGAACCATATTCAGCAGGTGCGTGCAAGAGTAACAGGCAGCGTGTATACGAACTCCCATATATATTAAATACAGGTAGGAATGTCCATGCGGCACCCGGGACGGAGCGCGGCCGCACTGAAAAACGCTCCGTGCGATGAGTGCGTGTGTGCATGGGGAGACCCCATGCACCACATCACATCCAAACTGATGCCACCTCTTAGAGGAAGGAAAAACCTCCCAACCTGCCAGACTTTCACAAGTCCCATCACCACGCAAAGCTTTAAAATATACATATATATATATATACAAGTAATTCAAACCGCAGTTCTACGGTCGCGACCGAAGTGAGCCACACGAAACGCAACAGCATGAGCTGGGTTCTTCTGGTTTTAGCTGTGCTCTTGTTTTTGAACGCTCACAATACAAACACCGAACCCCCCCAAACCCACAGCAAAAAGAACCTGGAACCACCACCACCGCCCCGTGTCCCAGCATCTCCCCGACTTTGTGCTACGGACCAGGAAACCCGGACGGTAAAACAAAACGCGAGCGAAATTCCCCCTTTTCCCAAAGGGGCCTGGGCAAACTTGCGGGGAAAGCTATAGCAACACCTTACCGTCTGAGTCAGTGGATGAGACATTTCCTTGTGCTGGGTGCCCCATCTGCTTAGTTCATCTGCAAGCTGAGATCTTCTGCTTGTAGACCCAGAAAAGGGGGTGGGAGGGGGAAGAGAGAGAGAGAGAAACCTTGCTGCAAGGATCTGAGAGGCAGAGAGAGGAAATTGTATGAAATAGTGGGGGGGGGGGTAGAAAATTCCTGCCTCGGTGACAAGGCATCAGTGCCACCAGCACCCCCCCGGCTCCGTCCCCATCCGGAGCCGCAGCCGTCGCCTCTGCCGGAGCTGCGGCTCAATGTGGCTCGGTGGGAGCCTCGCATCGTTCTGCATTGTCTCTCTCCAGTGTAAGCTCATGCAATCTCATTTCATGGGAGAGACATCTGGTTTGATTCAAAGGGAAGAAAGGGGAAGAGGGGAGAACCGCGCGCTGGCTCGCGCACGCAGAGGGAGCCCGGCCGCGCTGGCGGGGAGCGGGAAAGCTATTTTCAATGCTTTTCCCCTGCGTTAAATCGCTCCTCATTTCAATGAGAAAGGGGAGCGGGGCTGTCCCATGGCTCTCCCCCAGCATCTCCAGTGCGCGGGGGGCTCTGTTGGGGCCGGGAGGCTGAACCCCAGCAATCCCACCCAGCCTCCTGCTCCTGGAGCCACCACCAGGCCCTGGGCTGTGGGGTTTCCCCCTTCTCCTCTCTTCCCGGGATTCCCGGTGCTGCTGGACGAGTGGTTTTGCCCCTCAAATCCTTGCGGTTTTGGTTGGGGGTCTTCCCATCACAAAACCGAAGCCCCCACGCCTGGGGGGACCCAGCACCTCTTTGGAGGCCGCGTCCCCTTTTGCACAAGGGTGAAGCTGGTGGGAGGTGGGCTCATCCCTTCCAGACCTGCCCCCTCACACCCACCCCGTTCCCCCACTGCCTCTGGTGCCGCTGCCAGCCTGTGGCACAAGCATTTCCACCCGGAGCTGTCCCAAGGGTCCCCGCTGTGCCCGTGGGTCTCTCTCAGCCCTATATCTCTCCACAGCACCCTCACGGGTGGGCAGGTCCCCACACTCACCCTTCTTAGCGGGCTGCGCATTGACAGGTCCCCATGCAGCCCCCTCCACCCATTCGTTGCGTGGTGGGTCCTCATGCAGCCCCCTCCAGCTGTTTGTTGAATGGCAAGTCCCCAAGCAGCCCCCTGCACCCTTGGCATGGCAGGTCCCCACCGTCCCCTCCACCCATGTCACAATGGGTCCCCCCACAGTCCCCTCCACCCACGTCATGGCAGGTCCCCATGCAGCACCCTTCGCCCTTGCCATGGCAGGTCCCCACCGTCCCCTCCACCCATGTCACAATGGGTCCCCCCACAGTCCCCTCCATCTACGTCATGGCAGGTCCCCAAGCAGCCCCCTGCACCCTTGGCATGGCAGGTCCCCACCGTCCCCTCCACCCTTGCCATGGCAGGGCCCTATAGAGCCCCCTTCACCCATGTCACACCAGGTCCCCACACAGTCTCCTCTACCCGTGTCACACTGGGTCCCCCATAGAGCTCCCTCTACCCTTGCCATGGCAGGTCCCCCAAAGCCCCCTTCACCCATGTCACACCAGGTCCCCCCATTGTCCCCTCCATCCATGCCATAGCGAGTCCCCCACCGTCCCCTCCATCCTTGCCATGGCAGGTCCCCACCGTCCCCTCCACCCTTGCCATGCCAGGTCCCTATAGAGCCCCCTTCACCCATGTCACACTGGGTCCCCCCACTGTCCCCTCCATCCACGTCATGGCAAGTCCCCCACAGTCCCCTCCATTCTTCCCACGCCAGGTCCCCACTGTCCCCTCCACCCTTGCCACGCCAGCTCCCCACGCAGCCTCCTCCACCCACACCCAGCCGTGCCCCGCAGCCCCGTGTCCCCGCGTCCCCGCGGGTGTCCCCGCCGCCCGAGGGCTGTGCGCGGCGGCCGGGACTACATCCCCCAGCAGGCCGCGGGCCGGGGCAGCTCCCGCTGCGCCCAGCCGCCTTCAAACAAAAGAGTTTTTCCCCCCGCGGGGCTCCGCGCCGCCCCGCCGGCCCCTCCGCACACCCCGCCGGCGGCTGCGAGCCGGGGGCGGAGGCGGCGGCGGGGGGAC
>VWYH01000714.1:25191-59237 GCA_013399365.1 Pampusana beccarii | reverse complement strand
TTCCCCCTTTTATTTTTTATAAACAACTTTCCTCCCTACATGAAAAAAGCCTAAAATCGCTTTACTAAAACGAGCTGGCCGCTTATTTTCATGGCGTGGTGGCGTGTTGTTTGGTTGGGGGGGTTTTTCCCGCCCCCCCCCCCATCCCTTCTTGTAAACACAACTTGCCTCATCAGTACAATAAAACCCCAATGCAAAGAGATTTAGGTGTTTGTGGTCCCTTACCCTGCATCCGTGTTTATGGACACCTCTTTCATTTCTCTCAAAGCAGCAGAATCTTACCCCACAGATATTCAGGAGGGTTTATTTGTGAGGTTCTTTGTGTGCTTGTCTTTTAACACGGCTTTCATCTTAAATGGGAAAAGAATGCCCCACCTTCCCAGAGATGTTCGAGGGTTCTTTATTTTATGGTCCTCTTTAATTTTACGACTAGAACAGAAAAAAAGGCCAAGTCCTAATTTGCCCTTAGGATCTCTCGTACCACACCAGCAATGTCAAAGTGTCCTAAGTGGGGTATTTACAGGTGTAATTTATACCAGTGCAGTGTAAAGGTGCCTTAGCATAGATGAGAAGAGGGCTAAAAATCCTTTGTCTGTAGAGATAATTTTGCATCTGATGAAAATAAGAAATCTAAGTACCTGGAGTGATTCGCGTGGTGCGTTTTGTTTTTTAAAAAGCCACCTCAGGGCTGGATCCTTAGCTGTTTGGTGCAGCACCCCTGATGGTGCTTTTAGGTGAAGCCCCACACCTCTGGGCATGAACTGGGATATACTGGAGATGCACCAGTTTGTGCCAGATCAGAGCTGGGCTGCACCAGCAGCACTGGGTGCCCGTGCAGGATCCGGCCTTCTCGCAGCGGTAAGGAGAAGGTCGTCAGCGGGTTTAACTCCGAATTGACACTGAAGTCGAATACGCAATGGAACTACTTGCCAGGCAGGGCTGCATTTTCCGTTGCGCTGTCTTTCTGCTGGCGTTCACCGAGCGTGGGGCAGTGGGGGCAGCCTGTGTCTGTCGGTCCCGTGTCCGTCCGTCCTGTGTCTGTCAGTCCCGTGTCCGTCCGTCCCATGCGTGTCCATCCCAGCATCCATCCTGTGTCCGTCCATCCCGTGCGCATCCATCCTGTGTCTGTCGATCCCATGTCCGTCCATCCCGTGCGCATCCATCCTGTGTCTGTCGATCCCGTGTCCGTCCGTCCCGTGCGTGTCCATCCCAGCATCCATCCCGTGTGCGTCCATCCCATGTGCATCCATCCCAGCGTCCATCCCATGTGCGTCCATCCTGGCATCCATCCCATGTCTGTCCGTGCACGTCCATCCCGTGTGCGTCAATCCCATGTCTGTCTGTGCACGTCCATTCCATGTGCTTCAATCCTATGTCCATCCCATGTCCGTCCATCCCGTGTCCATCCATCCCATGTGCGTCCATCCCGCATACGTCAATCTCATGTCCATCCCGTGTCCGTCCGTCCCATGCACATCCATCCTGTGTCTGTCGATCCCGTGTCTGTCCGTCCCATGCGTGTCCATCCCAGCATCCATCCTGTGTCCGTCCATCCCGTGCGCGTCCATCCCATGTCCGTCCGTGCACATCCATTCCATGTTTGTCCATCCTGTGTCCGTCCATCCCGTGTGCGTCCATCCCATGTCCGTCCGTGCACATCCATTCCATGTTTGTCCATCCTGTGTCCGTCCATCCGGTGCGCGTCCATCCTATGTCCGCCCGTGTCCATCCATCCCTTGTCTGTCTATCCCATGTGCATCCATCCCATGTGTATCCATCCCATGTGCATCCATTCCATGTGCGTCCATCCTGGCATCCATCCCATGTCTGTCCGTGCACGTCCATCCCGTGTGCGTCAATCCCATGTCCATTCCGTGTCCGTCCATCCCACGTGCGTCCATCCTGTGTGCATTAATCCTATGTCCATCCCATGTCCATCCATCCCGTGTCTGTCCATCCCATGTCTGTCCATCCCATGTGTATCAATCCCATGTCCATCTGTGTCCTTCCATCCCGTGTCCATCCATCCTGTGCGCGTCCATCCCATGTCCGTCCGTGTCCGTCCATCGCGTGTCCGTCCATCCCGTGTCCGTCCATCCCATGCGTGTCCATCCCATGTCTGTCTGTGTCCGTCCATCCCGTGTCCATCCATCCGGTGTCCATCCATCCCAGTGTCCATCCCATGTGCATCCATCCCATGTCCGTCCATCCCATGCGTGTCCATCCCATGTCTGTCTGTGCACATCCATCCCGTGTCCGTCCATCCCACATCTGTCCGTGCACGTCCATCCCATGCGTGTCCGTCCATCCCATGTGTGTCCATCCCATGTCTGTCTGTGTCCGTCCATCCCGTGCGTGTCCGTCCATCCCATGCGCGCCCTTCCCTTGTCTGTCTGTGCCCATCCACCCCGTGTCCGTCCATCGCGTGTCCGTCCGTCCCATGCATGTCCATCCCGTGTCCGTCCATCTCATGTGTGTCCATCCCCTGCGTGTCCATCCCGTGCACATCCATCCCATCCATCCCGTGCGCATCCATCCCATGCACCGCTCCGGCCTTTTCCCGTTGCCAGAGCCGTGCCCGGGAGCCGTGGTGTAACCGCGGCGAGGTCCCGTGGCAATACGGATTAATTCCCAGTTTGATAACTGGTCTGGGTGCTGGGGGCTCGACAGTCCTCAAGGGTTTGTTCCTGTATGTTAACATTTGTGGCTTACTAGGGTAATTTGCCAACGCATTTACTTGGAGTCAATCGGTGATCAGTTAACTGAAGTTAAAAAGAAAAAGGGGTGCGGGGAGGAAATAATCATACAAGCCTCCTTTGTAAAATGCTTTGGGATCGGTGTTATTGGCAAAAAAACCAGAATAATAGAAGCTAGGTAGTGGAAACACAACAAGAAAGGGCTTAATTCTCTCTGTAATGTAAAAATCTAACTGGCAGGAGTCTGCCAGGGAGCAATTAGTTGATGTCTGCACACTGCCTTAAAGAGTAGAACACTACAGCAAACTTATGTGTTATTATAGTTTCTACAGGTCCTTGTTTTCTCTCAGTTTTACATTTTTACTACCACTTACTTAAGCACTTCTCTCCCCTTTCCATAATCCACCTTGCAAAGCGGTTTGCTGCACGTTGTCTTCGGATTTCGGTGACACACGAAGAAAGCCTTTCGCTTTAAAAGAAAAATAAAGGCAAATTTCATTGGGAAAAAAAGGCACATGGTACCCGTCTGGTGAGGATCTAGGGGGCCGCATCCTGATCTCGCTGTGCTCCGTCAGAAAACGGGGCGATGTCAAAGGCTCGGCCTCTCTTTAGTTGTGCGAGCCGAGGTCAGGCTTGGGGTTGGGATGGGCTGGGAGCCTCGGGACGTCAGATTTAAACCCAGCCTGATTTAGGTGATGTGAATCAGCGCAGCACTCCTGGAAGTTGGTGGAGTTGCCTGCGTCGGTAGCGCCGACGGCTCGGCCTGTTGTCTGCGCCGGTTTAGAGCGGCTGGAGATCTGGGCCGCTGAACCTGCTGGTCTTGATGGAGTTGCTCTAATTTCCTGTGGGGTTGTTTTCCCCAGTTTTTAAGCGCAGGATTCCCCATCTGTCTGCCTCCGCAAAGCTGGCTTTCCCGTCTGCAGGCCTGCACAGACCCTCCCTCCTCCTCCTCCCCCTGCTTCTCGCACCATCCGCTGCACCACGCGTCCTTTTGTCCGTGGCTCCATCCTCCCTCCGCTCTCGCCGTGTTCTCTCCTTGCCCGTCTCCCTTTTGCCGTTTCGGGGTGTCTTTGCCTCCACGCCCCTCATCCTCCTCCCTCGGAGGGCTCACAGCCTGCCTCTCCCTCAGTTTCCATCACCTTTCCTCCATCCCACCCTCTCCAGCTCGTGTAACTCGCTTACGTTTGCCCTTATTCATGTGCGTTCCCCACCACCGTTTCCTTCCATCTGTCCCCAGCGTGGAGCCCCATCCTTTGTCGCTGCTCCGCTTGCCTGACCCTTCGTGTCGTCTCCTCGATTGTTCCTCGTCGTGCTGGGCTCAGATCCCTCTCCCCAATGCAGCCATTGTCCCGTGGCTTAGAAAAACGCCCAGCCCTGATAAAACACCCACCTGAGGCCCTTTCGCAAAGGAGAGCGAGCCTTGCGCTCCTGGGCGGCGGAACGGGGCTCACTGAGGGATTCGGCAGCCGCTGCTTCGGGCCCGGGCGATGCACGGGAGTCGTTTCCAAGCGCAGATGCTGGCCGCTAACACCCCCTTTCTTTCTGTGCGAGGCTCCGGTGATATCCCCGGGGAAATGGTGGCATCTCGGTTAATCTTCCTAAGATGGAATCTCCATCTTCGGAGCGAGCCGGTGTAAGAGCAGGGCAGGGAAATGTCTGCCAGGGATGGGTCGGGGAGAGCCAGGCCGGCCCGGGGGCTGCGGGAGGCCATAGGTGACCCCTTATGGGTTTATTCTGCCCTCCACGGGCTCCTTGGGATGAACCTTTATTCTGCGATTTCTGTCTGTGTCGTTTTATTCTACAGTTGTGTCTTGCTTTGCGCCATAAAGTCCTGTTCTTTGAGTTGCCTAAGTGCTAATAACACTGCAGATGACCATCAGGCCGCACCGACTGTTTAGAGCCTTCACTAAACGAAGCGTTGCAAATATACTTCGGGGTGCAAACTCAGCGGGGAGTAACTTGTGAGCTGGGCTTGTCAGGGGGTGGATTTTGTTTGAATTTGGAGGATTCGCCCGGTTCATTTTTCTGCCTCGGATCTAGCATTTCTGTTCCCCGGGAGCGTGAAGTTAGCGGCTTAGAGACGGAGTTTAACGCAGCAGCGTTGTAATGCGAAGTATCGCAGGAAGTTTTGTAGTAAAGCAGAGCAAGAGGCAGCTATTCTGCCCATTTCGCAAACAGGGGAGTGAGGCTTTGTGGTTTGATGGGGCTGGACCCCGGTGCCGTGAGATGCGAGTGTGACCCGTCAGGCCGAGGCCTTGGCGCGGCCGTAACCATCGCTTGTACCGTGTTCTTGTCAACCGTCGTGGCACGAGGCTCCGTTTTTTATCACCAGAGTTGCGGGGTTCGATTCTTTCTAATGATACGTGGTGGTAGGATCGTTACGTTCCTGTAAATACCCCGATGTCGCGAGTCTGTGTCTCGTGAGACGAACTGCAGATAAGTGGCAGCGCTAAGAGAGTGGCAGCCCTGAGCTCCCAGCTGGGAGAGATGTTGTTATTTATTAGGATCTCTACAAATAATAACGTTCCAGCCCGTGAGCTGAGGAATCTTAATTTCTTGGTTGCAGAAGCATCGTTTGCAGGTCATCTTGCGTTAAAAGTACAATGTCAGTGTGGTATGTTGAGGAAAACTTGCTGGTGTTGGATGGTTGGAGATGAGGACAAGAGATGGACTCTGGGGAGAGAAGGTGGGGGATCTCATAAAGGTTTCAATGGCACATCCTGACCCTCTTGTTCCACGAGCCCCGAGTCTGGCACGTGAATCCTTGGGAAATCAGGGCAAAATGCTCACCTTACTCCGTCTGCACTGGTAGAAATGCAGTGCCATGGATGATATTTAGTTGCTTGATGGCATCTTAGCGTCGTCTAGGAACCCGGAGTCACACAGCTGGCTCTGAACCCTTCTAAAAAATGGTTTGGAAGCCAAAGCACATTGAAAAGTCTCTTGCCTTTTTTGGAAAAGCAGGAAGGTGTTTTCTGAGCTGTAAAGAACAGGGGGGATAAGCTTGGTGGGCTCCAGGGGGTGGTACCAATGTACAAAAGCACTGGCATGGCAAGCAACCTCAGGAAAGGGTCCGAACGCCCAGACCGCTCTGGTGAGGATCGAACATCATCTGTGTTCGATACACCAGAGAGGCAAGGGCAAATATCTGGAATATTGTGTGCAGTTGTGGGCCCCTCAGTTCCAGAAGGACAGGGAACTGCTGCAGAGAGCCCAGCGCAGCCACCAAGATGCTGAAGGGAGGGGAGCATCTCCCTGCCCAGGAAAGGCTGAGGGAGCTGGGGCTCTGGAGCTGGGAGAAGAGGAGACTGAGGGGTGACCTCATTGCTGGGATCAATATGGAAAGGGGCAGTGTCAGGAGGATGGAGCCAGGCTCTTCTCGCTGACAATAACGATAGGACAAGGGGCAATGGGTGCAAACTGGAACACAGGAGGTTGCGCTTGAATAGGAGAAGAAAGTTGTTGGCGCTGAGGGTGGCAGAGCCTGGCCCAGGCTGCCCAGGGAGGTTGTGGAGTCTCCTTCTGTGCAGCCATTCAAACCCGCCTGGCCACCTTCTGTGGAACCTCAGCTGGGGGTTCCTGCTCCGGGGGGGTTGCACTGGGTGAGCTTTCCAGGGCCCTTCCGACCCCTCACATTCTGGCGTTCTGTGACTTGTGCCTGAGGGTGAGGGAGTGGGGAGCTCCTGAGAGAGGAGCTCTTCTCATTTTACATCCCCGGGATGCAGGGCTTGCTGAAAACACGGCAGCTCCGCCTGGTTCCTTGAGGAGAGGGGGCGGGCGATGGGGGATCCAACCTCTCTAACCTCCCCGCCTTGTTTTCTCTCTCTTCCCTAAGGCTGCAAGATCAAAGCCCTGCGGGCAAAGACCAACACCTACATCAAGACGCCCGTTCGGGGTGAGGAGCCGGTCTTCATGGTGACGGGGCGGCGGGAGGACGTGGCCATGGCCCGGCGGGAGATCATCTCCGCCGCCGAACACTTCTCCATGATCAGGGCCTCCCGTAACAAGGCCGGCACCACGTTTGGCAGCGCTCCCACCTTGCCGGGCCAAGTCACCATCCGGGTGCGCGTGCCCTACCGCGTGGTGGGCTTGGTGGTGGGGCCCAAAGGAGCCACCATCAAGCGGATCCAACAGCAAACCAACACCTACATCATCACGCCAAGCCGGGACCGGGACCCCGTCTTCGAAATCACCGGCGCGCCGGGCAACGTCGAGCGAGCCCGGGAGGAGATCGAGACCCACATCGCGGTGAGGACGGGCAAGATCCTGGAGTACAACAACGAGAACGACTTCCTCTCCAGCAGCCCCGACTCCGGCATGGAGAACCGCTACTCGGAGGCCTGGCGGGTCCACACGCCGGCGCCGGGCTGCAAACCGCTCTCCACCTTTCGGCAGAACAGCCTGGGCTGCATCGGCGACTGCTCCGTCGACCCCGTCTACGAGACCCCGCGGCTGAACGACCAAAACGACTTCAATTACGGTTACCTCTTCCCCAACTACGGCGTGAACAAGCAAGATCTCTATTACGGGGTGCCGGAGTCAGGGGCCCCGATGTGGGCTGGGCAGGAGAACACCAACCCTGTCTCGGTGCTCTTCTCCAAACAGCAACGCTCCAGCAGCACCGGCGCCATCCACCCAAATTCGCATCGCTCGCCGTCCTCCTCCATCCAGGAGCCCAATCTCTCCGCTCTCCCCAGGCGGTCGCAGGGGGAACCGCTCCAAGGTTTTTCCAAGCTGGGGACGTCGAGCGCTGCCCGGACGTCTGTCTCCAGCAGCCGGGAGTGCATGGTGTGTTTCGAAAGCGAAGTTACGGCGGCCCTGGTGCCGTGCGGCCACAACCTGTTCTGCATGGAGTGTGCTGTGAGGATCTGCGAGAGGACTGATCCCGAGTGCCCGGTTTGCCACGCTGCAGCCACTCAGGCCATTAGAATATTTTCCTAAAGAGACAGAGCNCCCCCCCGGCCCCCCGCTCCCGGGGCTGGGTGAGAGGGGCGGGGGGCGGCAGCCGGCGGATCGGGCCCCCGCGCCCGGCGGGGCGGAGGGCGGCGGCTCGGCAGCCGCTCGAGCACTAATTGTTTCCCTTAATAATAATGATAATAATAATAATAATAATAATGACATCCGAAGAACAAACGAATGAAAGAATAAATTAATTTAAAGAAGAAGAAGAAGAAAAAAAAAAAGAAATTATTTTACAAGCAATGTATGTTATTTTTTAAAAAAAAAAAAAAAGAAAAGTGAGTAATAAAATTAAAATGAATAGCAAAGCCAGAAAATTTTGAAGGGCGAACGATGCTCCGGCCTGCAATGTCTTTCCTCAAACGAGTAACTCTGAACGCGCACTCGGATCTTGCAAGCGAAGCGGTTTAGTTCGGGTTTTTTTTTTTGGTTTTGGTGGTGAGATCGGGACTTGGCTGCATTGACCAGGCCAGGGGAAGGGGCAGGGACACTGGGGGGGGCCCTGCCGGCCTTTTTTCTCCAGCTACATTCAAGCTTCACCTTGGTCTGAAGCCCCTATTTTCCTTGCCCCCCCCCAACCAGGGATGTCAACCCAGCTGGGAGCTCAGAAAGAAACAAATAGAAAGAAAGGAAAACGGATGACGGGGATTTAGGAAAAGAAAAGAAACGAAATAAAGAAACCATCGACCTCTGGGAACGTGTTAGAAGGAGGGCACAACTGTATTACCTCAAAGATTTAAGCAAACAGACAAACAAACAAACAAAAAAACACTAAAAAAACAAACCACAGCAGCTAAAGAACTTGTATTGTTTTCCTTTTTTTCTAAAAAAAGANTAAAAAAAAAAAAAAAAAAAAAAAAAAAAAAAAAAAAAAAAAAAAAAAAAAAAAAAAAAAAAAGAAGACGAAGACATAAAAAATGACACCAGTGAAACTGAAGGAGGTTTGGAAGAACCTATTGGAATCACACTGGGCGACTAGCGTTTTATTTTATTATTCTGAGCCACCGCGGAGTCTGGAACTTTGTTCTTTTTATTTTTCCTTATCCGAGCAGGGATTTGTTCATCAGCCGAATCAGGAGTCACTAACAGGGTATTTCAAACGTTCCCATCCATAGGGGGGAGTGCGTCGACTTCCACGTTTCCGTAGTTCACTCTTCATCCTTTTTTCCAAGCGATACCAGCTGCAGCTACACGCAACACGCGTGTGCAACACGCGTGCGCACACGCACCCGTAACCTCGCGCTTTTGTTTTCTTCAAAGATATATATCGCACCGAAACCTAAGAAAGACGATCATGCAATACAGGCGATGAGCCCATACGAAACCAACGTGCATCCCAACAGAAAGCAAAAAAAAACCACACACAAAAACCCGAGTTTATATAGATATAATTTTGTTGTCGTCGTTTTTAAACTGGACCAAAACTTTTGTTACCCAAAACCGAGTGGGGGGAAAAAAAAAAAATAAAGAAGGAAAAGTATTTCTTTATGGACCAAAACCTCTTCAGCTGTCCTTTACCTGGATCTTCCTGAGGTTGGCCGCTTTTATATATTATATTTTTTTCAGAACGAAACGAAAAAAATTGCCTTGTCAAACATCCTTTCAGCATTTCAAGCCTCCTGGTTTTGTTAAATCAGATACTTCTTAAAACCATTGGGAAGTGGGTGAGGATGGGCTTCGAATCTGGCTTCTGTGCCAATGCACGCGGGATGCGCGGCAGCATCTTCACATCGTCAGGTTTGTTTCGACCGGTCTCTGGATGCCAAAATGCTGTGATGGTAAAGATGTGTCGGATTAATCTATCAAGTACCAGTATACCTATCTATAAATAGATGTGTATATATATATATAGGCACTTAACTCATCAAGCACCTATATATATATATATGTGTGTATGTAAAATTATATATATATATAATTTTTCTCACCACTGCTGCCCCATCTCCTACCCCTCAACTTCTCGCAGATCCCGGGCCCTGATTTAGAGCTGAACCCGACAAGTTGCACAACTTGGCAGAGACGGTTCTAACAGCAAAAAAAAAGCAAAATTTGCCTGATTTTTTGGGGTTGTTTCGTTGGTTGGTTGGTTGGTTGTTTTTTTTTTCCCCTTCGGTTACAGGAGACTTTATTTTCATCGTAATGATGTTCCTGCGAACATCCCCTCTTCTCGGTTTGCTGCTCGGTTGCTGCCGCCAAGCCCGGGTTGGTCCGTCCTCGCTTTTCGATGGGGAGGCCGAACCGGCCGCTCCGGGATACGGATAAAGATCCGCTTTCCATCTTCAGATATGGGGTGGAGGGGTGTGAAATGATGTGCCTCCACCTTTTTTCCATCAACGGTAAAATATTACATAGGGGGGGGCAAGAGGTAGATGGAGGGGAGGGGTGGGCGGCGTGCGTAGGCTCTAATGGATGCCGATGTTTTGGAACGAAAGAAAAAAAAATAGAAGAAAAAGAAAAAAAAATGCCGTGCTAAAGGGACGCTGTGGGGTCGAATTTGTACCGGCCCCCTCCCCAAAGCTTTAAGAACCCTGTGGCGCGCGGTTCTCCAGGCCCCGTGTTGTGCGCGGGCCCCGGTGGGGACGCCGTGTTGGAGCCGCCGGCGCGGGTGGGAGCTGTGATGTGACACAGGGGGGGCCCCCGTAGCCCCCAGGAGCACAAACCTGAGAGATTGAGAGATTTTTCCCCCCCCCCCCAACACCAAAGTGGCCTCGGTGAAGGCTCCGGAGCCCCCGCCAGCTCTGGCCGCATCCTTTTGCAAATCGGCCCGGTTCTCTTTCGAATTCTGGCTTGGGTTTGGCCCTAGTAAACAGGGAATTGGGGGGGGGGGGGAAGGTTTCTGTGAGCTCCCCCCCTCCGCCGTGCCCCCAGGGCTGTGTTTTAACCATTCCATGTGCAAAATTCTGATATCAAGAGCTGGGTGGCGGCGGGGGGGGTGGAATCCAACCACCTTTCAGAGGCGCATTTGATAACGTTCGCGTTGGTAACGGGGTTGGGGGGGGGGGGATTTAGCTGGAAAATGCAATGGCAAAGCTTCCCTTGGCTGATTCCCCCCCCCGGCCGGGGCCGATATGTTAGTTGAGTGACTAGTCGTTCTTGGCTGAGTGAAGTCCGTTCGTGGTAATGTGAGCAAGTTTTTGATCGATGTCTTTATTTGATGCCAGGTTGTGAAGAGGTGGGTGGGAGCTGGGAGGGGGGGGGGGGTAAAGGAGACACCCATGTTGGGGACCTGGGGTTGGGGGCACCCGTTCTAGCACCGACCCCAGGGATTGCGGAGGGGGGAAGGTGAGGGGGGGGCTCTTATCTGCTCCTTTTATTTCCTCCCTCGCCTTAACAAACGATGTAAAAGCCTCCTGCATGCTGAAAATGTTAAGAGAAAATAAAAAACGGAAAAACCTTTCTTTTTTTTTAAAGAAAAAAAAAACACAAAAAAAATAGGGAAAAAAAAAATAAAGGAAAAAAATATAGGAAAAAAAAAAAAAAAGAATCATGACCCAAACAAACATCCATGCTTGCCGGTGGGAACCGGAGGGGTCTGTCCGTCTGTCCAGGAAGCGGGTCTGTCCCTCTCTACAGATGAGGTTCCCACTCAAGTCTCCAAGTTGGCCTTTAATAAAATCTTCAGTTCCAATAACCTTTATATATATATATATATACATATATATATACATATACATATATATAAAAGAAAGCTTGATGTAGCAGTTTTAGTTGAAAATGAATAGAAGTCTTTTGGCCCCTGTTTTTATTTTGATTTTTCTCCCTTTTTTCCACCCCCCCCACACCGTAACCCTCACCAACTCCATATTTTGATGTAGCAACTTTGGAAGAAAGAAAAAAGAGGCGCTGTAAACGCACTGAGAGCTACCTCTGGTCCAGGGGGGGCTGTATGGGGGGGCTCGGGTAGTGTGGGAGAGCTGTGCCCCCCCCCGGCCCCCCATCTATGGGGGGCACCCAGAGAGGGGCAGACCTGGGCCTTGCCTGTAAGCATCCGAGGGGAGCCCGGTTGCGGGGCTTAAACAACCAATTTGCGTAATTTTTGTTTTTAATTATTATTATTATTATTATTATTCTTTCTCTTTTTAAATATATGTATATATATAAAAATCTTTAAAAAAAACAACAAAAAAATAAAAACAAACAACAACAACAAAAAAAAAGATAAAAATGCCCATGACCTTAACTATTTGCTCTGACTTGTATCTTCCTTGATAGGTGACTAAAAATGGCTTTGTTGGTCTAATTCACCAGCAATAATGTTAACTAAAGACAGGGCCCTCCTCCCTGCACCCTGCCCTTCTCCCCAGCCAGGGGGGGCCCTTTGGTGACCCCCCCCCCTTGTCATAAGAGCATAAACCAAGCTGGGCTAAACCCTACCCTGAGCATCCCCCCCTATTCCACGTGCTGGGTTGATTCGGGGCGCCCCGCTTGCACCAGGTTGGGTCTCCCAATGATGTAGGAGCAGCAAAACCATTGCAGGGGGCATGATCAGGACCGCCCCCCCCTCCTGCAAATCGACCTGGGGGGCTGTAAAAGTGAGTGCGAAGAACCATTGGGTGGAGTGGTGATGTGGCATCGCTGCCTGGCAAAAGAGCACCCGGTTTGGGGTGCAACCGGGCGCTGCTGGTTTTGGGGGCGCCCCCGAGCAAATGTTCCCGTCTGCGGATGGGGACGGCGGAACCAGGGGTGGGGAATGGGCCCACGAATCGCCGTACCGGGGCGATACCGGCGGCTGCGTCCCCCGGGTATCCGTCCCGTGGTTCTGCGATGGGGGCTTTAGATCTGCAGGCAGGAGCGATGGGATGGGGAGCGGGTCCCCCAGCGCTTGGGGGGGTTTGGAGCGTGGCTGCGATGGAAGGTGTTGAGCTCCCAAACCCGGACCCGGGGAGGATGGACGGAGCGTATCTTGCAGATGGGGCTGATGTGGTGCCGCACACCCCGTTTCGCCTCGTCGCCGGGGTTTACCGCGTGAGCTTTGCCAATTTGGGCGCCGAGCGGGGGGCTCGGGTGCTTTGCCGAATTTGGGACTCGTCCTGTAAACTTTGCTTGTGGCGGAGCCGAGGGGGCGGCGGGAGATGGGAGATGTGACCGGGGTGTGTGTGGGGGGGAGCAGTTTTGGGGTGACGTTCTGCAGTGTCCCCCCCAAACCTGCTGTGTTTTGGGCCGGATTTTGCGAACTGCCATGCGGGGGGGGGACAGGGACACCCGGAGAAGGGACGATGCGGGGGAGAGGGTGACAAAACCTAACAAAAGGGAAACGGAGGGATAAAGTAATATCGTGCTGTGATGTCATCCTCATCGACATAAATTATATAGAGAATAGTATGTATTATAATACATAACAGAAGAAAAAAAAAAAAAAGAACCAAAATTGGATTTATATTTAATGAGGAGATACTATTAAAAATATCTTGTCCTAGCTCCCATTTGCAAAAGTATTTTTCAGCTGGAGGGATATCTATTATTTTTTTCTCTTTTCTTTCTTTCTTAAAAAAAAAAATAATCTCCATACATACAAGGCTCAGACTGTTAATATTGTGAACCTCTTAAATCAAAATGCTTCAACCTGTTTATTTGGTATTTGAAGGGTTTATTTTGTTGCATTTACTGGTGTTTTTTAAAGAGAGAGAGAGGAGGGAAAAAAAGACTAAGATTTTAAAATTAGAACATTTCTTTATAATTTAATATTCTATTTTAATAAATGCATTTATTACATGTAAATGTAGCAAGGAACTGGGCTAATAAAAATACTTTTTATTAGGTAATTTATTATAAGAAAAAAAGGATATTTTATTTTATGATAAAGTGATCCTTAAAAGTTTAGAAGGTTTAGAATATATGTAGGTTAAAAAATACATTTGTATCCAGAGTATTGCTTAAAAAGTGTTTTTAATATATGTTTCCTTTCTCGTGTGTGCGTGTGTGTATGTAAAAGGTGATAGTTATGGTGCAGATAGCCCTTTCCAGAAATAAGAAATTAACACAGTTGGATGTATTTAAAAAAGAAAAAAAGGCAAAAAATAAAAAAAAAAGAAAAAAGGTAATGAAAAACCAGAGAAGTAGAAAAGAACCACTATGAATCAAAGGCCGTGCGGTCATTTCGAAGCCCCTGTCCTGTGTTTGCTCTCTAGTGAATCCCTGTGCCCCGGGCCTAGGTCTGAGTGCTCTGGAACATCTTTTTGGGGCCGGGATTGGGTCTCGGGGCGGCATCACCGGCCCGTCCCACCGCAACAAAGCTCCTGAGCATCCCGGGGTTCCGACCCCGATCCCCGGGCCGGCACAGGGGATGCGCATTTAGTCCCGTTTGCTCTCGCCTCGCGTTCTTTGGCGAGCGCGGGCCTGGCGCTCTCTGCCCGCCTTCCTCCTCCTCGTGTCCCCAGCAGCGCTACCCCAGGCTCCGTCCCGTCCCGAGGGAGTTTTGCCGTTGGTTCCGTTCACAACACCATTTGTATAAAACTGCTTTTTGCCCCGGGAGAGAGGATTTCCCACAGCCGGGCCTGCTTGGCCCTCCCCAGGCGGAGCGTGCTCGCCAGGCTGCTTTGCGGCACGGGCGGTGGGCGCCATCCATTGCCATCCATCCATTGCCCCCCCTCGGCTTTGCCGCCCGTTCTGTCTGCAGGCGAGTGGCCTGCGGGGACAGGAGGATTTGTCCCCATGTCCATCTTGCAAACACCCCCCCGTCGTCCTTTCGGAGCTCAGAGCTTGCACAGGACCCTTTGGGCTTGCTCCGAGCAGCCAGGGGACGGAACAGCGTGTGCAGAGCTCCCGGCCGACATCCCTCTGTCCCAAATGGGGAAATATTCCCATATTCCCCTTTCTGTCCCCACCCCGTGGCCACATCTACGTGTGGGGACAGCCTTGGGGCGGCCGAGTGTCCCCGTGAGGCCCTGAGCGTGCAAAGCACGCGCTTTAATCCAGGAAAGCACTTAAGCATGCGCTTAGTTTAATCACGTCCCTGAGTGTTTCGCATCGACCCAAGGAGCCGCTTTCCAGACGGGTTGAGCAGCCGGGGGTCTCCTGTTCCCACCATAGAACCAACCCTTGTCCCCTTCCAAAGCAGCTGGAAGATGCTTCTGCTCTGTTGCCTTTCGAAGAAGCATTTTAAAACAAGAAAAAGATTTTTTTTTTGTTTGTTTGTTTGTTTTTAACCAAAAAGGAGAAGAAAAAAAGACGAAAAAAAAAGAAAAAAAAGTTTGAGTTAATGGGTATTAAGAAGAAGTTAATAATAATAATAAACGTTCAAATTTATTTCATATAATCCTAGAGTAAAGATTAAAATAAAATTAACTAGTTCAAATAGTAGATGCTATCCATATTGTTTAATCTATAGTAGATCCAAGTGATCCCAGACAGAGCAGAATGTAAAATAAACTTGTAAACAAGATCCGCTATCGTTTTTAACTTCCCCACAAATTCCATCTTTTTTGGTACTATTTTTCTGAAGCAAACAAATAAACGAACAAAAGCCTAACAAAATAACAGACTTGCGACTGGTACCTTCTGTCAATCAAAGTCCTGAAGTTATTTTTATAGAGGGGAAAAAAAAGAAAAAAAAAAAGGGATCTAATAATATGTATTTTTTTAATGAGATAAGTTTGGGGTTTTATGTTGGTTTTTTAATAAAAATATAAAGATTTGGCTAGTCACCGAACAAAATCAAGTTTTAGGCTGTTATTTTTGCCTTATTCCGACCTCCAGCCTCGGGCCTGGAGCACGAAATTTCAGCAAAAAAAGAAAAAGTTCGAAGTCGCCGTCGCTTTTCTTGTGCCGTTCTTGGTGTTTTTTTCAAGTTCTCCGGGCACCGAAAGCGCCGCCGGGTCCCGGTGATGGGCGAGCGGGACCGTTCCCCGGGTGGGAAGGCAAAAGGAAAGGGCGATTGGATGAACTCCCCTCTAACATGACGGACAGAGCCCGAGGTGCTGGTGCGAAGGTGCGGGGCCGTGCGTTGGGCTTTGTGCCCTCCGAGCTGGGCAGGATACACCGGACGTTAGGGTTGGTTTGTTCCCTTTTCCATTCGTTTTTTTGGGGTTTTTCTTTTTCATGTCCTTTTTTCTTTTGGTTATATCTGGACCCGGCGAGGAAGCGTCGCACCCGGGAAAGGATGCGCGCCTCGGGATGAGCTCGTTCAGCAACCGGCGTCTTTCAGGACGCCACATTTTGGCTTGTTGGGTGGGTTTTTTGGTGTTTTTTTTATGTGCCGGACCATCGCCCCGGCTCAAATCGTCGGGTTCGAGCGCTGTTTGCAAAAGGCTCCGCGGCTTCATTCCCTGCGCCCCGGGAAGGGAACGTTCGTGGTGAGCGCCCAGTTTTCGGCAGCGGAAGCGAGGGAAGAGACCCGGGGCTGTTTCGGTGGCCTCGCGGTGCCGGACGGCGGGTCCGTTCCGCTTTGCTGCCGACAACAGATCCGCGTCGGGGGGGTTTGGGGCAGCATCTGTGTCATGGCCCCGACCGACTGTTTTAAACCCCGGTCCATAGGTTTCATAGCCAGGCCAGCACTTTTCTCCGGAGCGTTGCTGAGTGCTTTTCACCACACCAAAAATCGCTGTTTACACGATATAACTCGAAAACGAACGACCTAGCGTCGACTCCGTTAATTATCAGAGGGGCGGAGCGTCACGAACGAAAGGT
The DNA here is from genome assembly GCA_013399365.1 of Pampusana beccarii. Classification (NCBI taxonomy): domain Eukaryota; kingdom Metazoa; phylum Chordata; class Aves; order Columbiformes; family Columbidae; genus Pampusana; species Pampusana beccarii. Next base: position 42,957 of record VWYH01000714.1, on the reverse strand, counting down.
GGGTTACCTCTGGGTTTAGCTTCCGCTCCTATCCTCTGTGTCGTGGCTCAGCCGTAGCGAACCCAGCGATGTCCTGTAGCTCAGGAGCATCCACAAAGATCCCAAAGCCTTTTGAGAAACGCAGCGGCCGCCCTTCGCCCGTAGCCGACGCGCCCGCTGCCGGGGTGGGACGGAGCAGCCGCTTTTACCAGCATTCCTTCAGCAAAGCCATGCAATAGGTTAGGACGGGAAGCAAAGACAGTTCTCATTCGGTTTCTGCGTTTAGCACTGTGAATCAGCGATCACGGGACCCTCCTCAGGTTTCGGGAAGCAGGGCACGATGTCTCCCGCGCTTTTGGAGGGGTTCGTGCTCGGTGGAATCAAGCGCCTGGTCCTTCCTCGCAGGGGTGGCGAGGCAGCCTGTTTGCTCTTTCCGTTTGTTTCGGGGTGGGTTTTTTTGTTGTTGTTTTACCTCATTTCTTTCGTTTCGATACTTGAAGAGTCGGTGATCGACGTCGTACGGTGATGCCCTGGACTGGAAAGTGGATGCACTTTATAGTAACTTGCGTATTGATAGTGGGGTCCCATCCCGGCTCCGCCGAGCAAAGCTGTCGACGCCGACAGGAGCAGAGCCAGGATGGGCTGGTTCTTCCAAAAACCTTCCTAGGATGTTAGGGAGCAATCTCTGTATTTTATCGCGCGTTTTCGCGGGCTACAGAAACTCGAAGGCACGTCCTGCTGTCCGTTGTCCCGATGGAAAATTCAGCCGTAATTACGCTGGGGTGATTTCGGTTCTGCCGGAGCTGGTGGAGGTCGGGCAGGTCCTGCCTGTGCTCCTGCGGAACTCCCCGTTTCGACGGGGTTGTTCTGCTGGAACCTGAAGCCGTTTCAGCCCTGGTGTTAGCGCTGGATACGCTCCAGCATCACTTCAGGGCTGCTAATGGAGCAAATTGAAAGTCACCCCCGGTAAAGTGACGCTAATGTAAAATCTGGACTTGTTCCACTGGGTGGCTGTGGGGGAATAGAATAAAACAAAGTCACCCGACCCGCTGTCGGTGGCACCGGGCAGCCGATGGTAGGATTGTGTTTTCAGGTCTCGCGATGATTTTGAAATAACGTGCAGAGATAGAACGACGAGACAGAGCAGCGCTTGGGGGCCTTGGGGATCTTCTCTCTGCTCCCCGGAGCTGGGGCGCAAAGACACGGTCGTAGGCCGCTTTATTTGGCTGTGAAACCATCGGCAGGCTTGGTTTCTATTTCATTTTTCCTTACGAATTCTGTTCAAGACGACCGTAAGAAAAAAAAAAAAAGGAAAAAAACAATAATACAAATAAAAATCAGGGGGCAGATCCTTTTGCAATTGAGGATTTGCTCCCGAGTTAATAACAGCGTTAAGCAAACATGAAAGGCGGTGGGATTCAGGGGCCGGGGCACGAGCGGATCCCAAACTGATGGGTCCGCTGGAGCCCATTCCCGCTACTGGGCTGCGAATTTGAGATGGGGAAACCCCATAGCATCCCCCATAGACACCGGCTGCGCCATCCGGAGCCTTCGGGCCTGCAATCCAGGCTCCGGCTCGCTGCCGCTGGGATTTATAAGACGTGAACCTAAGCAAACCCCAAACCCATCAGCAGCCAGCGCGGGCGATACAACCGCGCCCCCCAAATCCCCAACCAGTCCTTCATGACTTTTGCTCGCCCAGCGCCGCGTTCGCTCTCTCGCCCTCGCTCGGAACCGCCGTACGAGTTCGTGTGTTATCTGCTTTCCCGGTCCTGCTCCACGGTACCGCCAACCCCGCGCTGAGCCAGCAGCCACAGAGTTACCCGGCGTAGCCCGACTGTGTGGCCCCTCCGTTTCAAATCCATTCCCCGTTAACGTTGCGTTCGCTTTTATTTTATATTTTTTTGGTAATTTTATTTTTTATTTTATTTTTTCGCTTTTAACGCCATAGGAAAGCTGTAGTCGGGATTGTTACTATTGGAAACTGATCACGTGTTCCATCCAGGTATTTTCGTCTCTCCGGCGTTACGCAAAAAATAAAGGCCTGAGAGAGAGGTATAACCGAACATAGAAGTAGAGTTAGGCTCGTTGTCTGAGTTTTGAGGCATATAGTATAAGGGGAGAAGGAAAAAAGAAAGAAAAAAAAAAAATTAAAATAAAATAAAAAATTAAAATAATGATGTTGCACAACTTGTAGAAAACAAAGAAGGGAAAGGGTTAATGTATTAAATGTGCTAAATTACATTAAGAACTTAATTTTATTAAAGTATTATTACTTAAGAAACTTGGTGTCTGCTCTTGGTTTGTCTGTTCACGCTGTAAGGGGGGCGGTCTAGGAGCAGTAGTTGGGACCGGGGCTGTAACCTCCTGGTGCCACCACAAGTGTCTCGTGCCTTTAAGAACGCTTCTTAGGGTTAATTAAAGCGAAGGAATGATGATGAGCTTGCTAGCTACGGGGGAAAAAAAAAGGTTTCGAAGCGCATGAAGAAAATGAACCCGTTTTCAGGCAAACCAGCACCCAACGGGATGGGGCCCTTCATCCTTTCGCGGATGCTGCATCCTTTGGCGGGGCCGAGCCGGCGGCTCTCGGCCTGCAGGAAAGACCCCGGCAGAGAGAAAGAGCCACCAGCGGCGACTTTATTTGGGGATTTTGCTCGAATTCCTGTTTTATTGATACAGGACCCACAGATTGACCCACAGGTCCTGCCGGCACAGCCCAGCGAGACGGGGGCACTGGGGGCAGCCGTGGAGAGACACAGACCCCCCCCCAAACCCCATCCTGTGATGGGGGACACGCTCCCAGCGCTGGGGGGAATGGGAAGGGACAGGTTCTCCCAGGAGGGTCAATACAGCACCTGCACCCGCCTTGATTGACACCTGTCCATCAACCTCAGAGCGGCCCTGGGCTCAGCCCAGTCTGTCCCAGTATCTTGGGTGATGTCTCCACTGGGAGGCACCCGCTGTCCCCCGGGGCAGGGGACAGGGCCGCTGTCACCCCAAGGGTGCAGCAGACGCTCCATCTAGTGGCAACCGTGTCCCCAACGCTGTCACCAGCCTCGAGTGACAAAAGACCGGAGCGGGGCAGGTTCAAATCAGACCGAGGTGACAGGGTGGCTCCGGCACCGGTCACCACGCAGGCAAGGACCAAGCGCCCATCCTCCCCGTGCCACCCATGGGACCCCGTTGTCACCTCTCAGGGCTTCCCTATAGGGCACAACCCCTGGTCCCCGCTCCATACCCCCCTTACAGCTTTTCCCTCTGCTGGGGCTGTGCTGCAAACGTGCTTGAGCCAGCACTGGGGCCTTTTGGCCAAAAAGGCCAATGAGACCTGGGGGGGATCAGAAGGGGGTGGTCAGTAGGTCAGAGAGGTTCTCCTGCCCCTCTGCTCTGCCCTGGTGAGGCCACATCTGGAATATTGTGTGCAGTTGTGGGCCCCTCAGCTCCAGAAGGACAGGGAACTGCTGCAGAGAGCCCAGCGCAGCCACCAAGATGCTGAAGGGAGGGGAGCATCTCCCTGCCCAGGAAAGGCTGAGGGAGCTGGGGCTCTGGAGCTGGGAGAAGAGGAGACTGAGGGGTGACCTCATTGCTGGGATCAATATGGAAAGGGGCAGTGTCAGGAGGATGGAGCCAGGCTCTTCTCGCTGACAATAACGATAGGACAAGGGGCAATGGGTGCAAACTGGAACACAGGAGGTTGCGCTTGAATAGGAGAAGAAAGTTGTTGGCGCTGAGGGTGGCAGAGCCTGGCCCAGGCTGCCCAGGGAGGTTGTGGAGTCTCCTTCTGTGCAGCCATTCAAACCCGCCTGGCCACCTTCTGTGGAACCTCAGCTGGGGGTTCCTGCTCCGGGGGGGTTGCACTGGGTGAGCTTTCCAGGGCCCTTCCAACCCCTCACATCCTGGGGTTCTGTGATTCAAGGGGCTCATGGCATGGAAAACGGGTCCTTCCAAGGACAAGGAGGGAGTGACCCCCCCGCAGCACCCAGAGGTGCACCCAGCCCTTGGTGGTGAGGGGGCAGGGCTGGGTGCACCCTGTGCGCTGCTGCTCGCTTCACCAGGAGAGAAGAGGGTGCACCCCGTGTCCCCCACCCCACCCCTAGGGCTGCGCCCAGGGGTGCCGCCGGAATGTGGCACCAAACAAGGCAATCAGGACGTTCGGCCTTGTTCGGTGCCACCGCGACTGCACCTTCAGGGCTAAAGGAAGCAACGACACAAAGCGGGGGGCACATCCCAACCCTGACACCCTGTTTGCGTAGGTCCTACATAAACACAGGGAGAGCAGCACCCAAGAGCAGCCGTGCAGAGGCAGCCGCCGGCCACCCCTGTCCTGGTGGGGGGTTCTGCGGCGAGCGGAGGTAGAGGGTGAGAATCACGATGGCCCCGCGTGCTGGGGGACACGGGGGTGTCGGGGGGGACACCCTGGGCTCAGATGTTCTGGCAGCACGGCGCCTGCCTGCCCTCCTGCTGCGTGGGCAGCACCCGGATGGGCTCGATGGCCGTGGCGGGGCCAAACTCCGGCTCTGGTTGCCCAGCCATCTGCCTCTGGGACACGATGCGGTAGATCTCTGCCGGCAGAGAGAGAACGGAACGGGGAAAAAAACAACCAAAAAATACATTTAAATGTGTGTATCGATGGAGGACCTGCCCCCCACCCAGAACATACATCTCAAAGCGTGCAAATACCCACACCTCCCCATCCACAGGAGCAAGATTCCACCCCGGAACATACAACCAGGGTCCTCCGCACATTTCTAAGAAGACACAACGCCCAAACCCATCTCCATCCCCCCTTTCCCTGCTTGCCCCTTTACCCGAGAGGATGTTGTGGAAAGCCGTCTCCACGTTGGTAGAGTCCAGAGCAGACGTCTCCAGGAAGGACAAACCGTTCTTCTCTGCAAGGAACGGGGCCGAGCTCAGGCAGGTGCCACGAGCCGCGTCGCCTCGGGGCGGCACAGGACGGGCCGCGGCGGATACCTGCGAAGCTCCGCGCCTCGTCGGTGGGCACGGCCCGCAGGTGCCGCAGGTCGCTCTTGTTGCCCACCAGCATGACGACGGTGTTGGCGTCCGCGTGGTCCCGCAGCTCCTTGAGCCAGCGCTCGGCGTTCTCGTACGTCAGGTACTTGGCGATGTCGTAGACGAGCAGAGCTCCCACGGCCCCCCGATAGTAGCTGGGGACAGCAAGGGGACAAAGTCACAGCGCGGCCTTGGGTACTGGGAGCGGGGGGGGGGATGCGCGGGGAGCGAGGAAACTCACGCCGAGGTGATGGCTCGGTACCGCTCCTGCCCGGCCGTGTCCCAGATCTGGGCCTTCACCGTCTTGTTGTCCACTTGGATGCTCCTCGTGGCAAACTCCACCCCGATGGTGCTCTTGCTCTCCAGGTTGAACTCGTTGCGGGTGAAGCGGGAGAGCAGGTTGCTCTTCCCCACCCCGGAGTCCCCGATGAGCACAACTAAGGGGGTGGGGGGGGGCACAAGCACGGTGTCAGCCCCCTGGGACACCCAGCAGAGCTATTTGCATCCGGCAACACCACCCAACATCTCGGCGAACCCCGCCGCCCAACTCGGGAAGGGTGGGGGGGTCTCCGCTCATCCCAACAGCGCCAAAGCCGCCTGTAAATCCCCTTTGAGGAAACCACTGCCCGGAAGGTGCCAGGGGTTTTGGTCCCAGCACCGGCGGCAAGAAGGCGCCGTATGCACCTACGGACCCAAACAGGCAGAAAACCAGAGCCAGGAGCTGCGTGGAAACAGCCCGGCCAAGCAGAATGGGGGCTCCTATTTCCAGCCCCAGCTCCAGTCCTGAGGGCACGTGAGGGGGCTGAAAGATCCCGTCTAAAAGGAAGCAGCATCCTCCTCTTCTACTGCTCCTGTCCAGCCCTGAGCGGGGAAACCTCTGGGTGTGGATCAGCAAAATGCATTTTCTGCTTGTGCCAGGCCTGGCTGGTTCCTGTAAAATCTGGTGGAACAGGCTCCGGGGAGGTTTTATCACGCAGCTCCCCTATCAAGTTTGTTGAGTTTATGACTCAACAGGTTCTGATTTCTTTCTGTTTGTTTCATTCCCCCGCTGATTCTCTCCGTTCTCCAGGTGCGCTCCAACACAGCCGTTTCACCGCTTGGAACCAAGCTTGGGGGACACTTCTCCCTCCCAGGATCTGATAACAACAGGATTGAGACCACAAGCACCCAGTGACCGCGCTGGGGAGAAAGCTGGAGCGCCAGGTCAGGGTGGCCAGCAAGGGAGGGAAAGGTGGCTCCTCCAAGCAGCACCCAAAGTCACCGGGTGCTACGCGAAGGCCCAAGAGGGCCACGAAAGCCTGAACTACCCTGCACGAACCGGTAGAAAAACACAGGCTGGTGATGAGCCGGGTTCGTTAACGCTCGCCGAGCCTCGCCGCTTTGATCCGGGCTTGATGTTCAATCAACGGGAAGTTGCCGCTTCCCCCAGCTCAACCACCACGTCCATCCCCATCCCGGTGGTGCCGCACTCTCACTGGCACCAGCCAAAGAACCTGGGGACAGGAGGGCAGCGCCGCCGGTACCTGTGAGAGCCCTGCCAGAAACCAGCACTAAGTGCAGCCGAGGGAAACTGAGGCACGAGCGTGCCGTGCCGCATCACCCCTGCAGCCAGCGGCGGACCTGGCGCCGCAGCCGGGGATGCAGGGAGCAGGTTGGTTGGGACAGGGTTCCAGCAGCTTCTGGGGCACCTCAATGCAAGTTCTTCTCCTGCCCCAACCCTTTGAGCTTGAGGGGCTCGAGCAGCATCCTCTGCTCCCCCCACAACAGCATTTAGGGTGCTCAGTCCTCGCTGAACGCGCAGCACGGGGTGGATAAAGCGGAGAGCACGCACCGCACGAGCACCGGTGAAACACCCTCCGCACATCACATCCCAGCCCAGAGCGGGGATGGGAGCAGCCAGGAGCTCCGCACCGCAGCCCCGAGGAAGGGTCGGCGGAGCAGCAGCGCCCAGGGCCATCTCTCATCTCTCCCAAGCGCCTCCAGCAACACCAAGGGCTTTCCCGAGAGCGCAGCCGGAATCCACGTCGCGCTCGGCGACGCGAGGACGCAGCTGGTGCTCCCACCTCGGTGGAAACCACGCTGACGCTGCTTCGAGCGCGGACCGTCCGCACCCCTAGAAATCGCGTCTCCCTTGGGCTTCGCTCCTGCTTCAGGTGGGGTGAGCACACTTTGAGTTCAAAACTGAGTTTCCTGATTGTTCTAAGGACTCCAGAGACCATCGTGAGGCTGAGGAAGGGAATGCAGAGCTGCTCTCAGCCCTGGCTCGGGTGGGACCCCGCGGAGGGGACGTCGCGGTAGGGGGACGCCGCACCACGAGCACCGCGGCCGACACAGAACGGGGCGAGGAGCAAACGCCGCAGCGGCCGGAGGGGTCCCTGCCCTGACACCTCGCTCCGAGGCATCGGCGTTTCCCCCTTGTCAGGTCCCAGAATGGCTCCGGAGAGGAGGATTTTCCTGGGTAGGGGCCGGGGGGCTGGTTGGAGTCGCTCAGGGCCTTTTCCGGCAGGGCTGACTCATGGGTGATCTCACTTTATTGCTGTGACATTGCCAAGTCGTCCCCCGGCTTCACCCGGCACCCGCGCCAACCCCGGCACAAGGGTAGAGCCTCTGTGAGCGGGAAAGCCGCTGTGTGGGGATGGCAGCTCGAAGGGGGACGCTCCATAGGGACCCCGGGTTCCTATAGCCAGGAAAACCAGTGTTGCACCTTCAGGGTCCCGGCCCTGTCCGCTTTGCACACTGGACCAGCACCGCGAAGGAGAAGCCCCAGCCCCTTCCCCTTGGCTGGGGGAGCAGCACAGCTTTTCCCCTTCGAAATCTGCTCAATCAACCCCCAGAACCGCTCCTCTCAGCCCAACCAGGCAGAGCGGAGCACCCAAAACCACCCAGAGACTGACACAGCACCCACAGAGCAGCTCCCCCCAACCTCCAGGGGCTGCCCCCAGCACCCCGGGGTGCTGCACCCCGCTGAGGACTCCGGATTCCTCCCACCGCAGTAACGAGCTACTTTAATTAGCACTGGGGCCACAAACAGTCACCAGCACCCACACCAGCACCAAGCAAACCCTCAGACCGCTGGCAGCACTTCAGCCTCCACCCTACGGCCCCAGCACATACGGTACCCCCTACCGCTCTGCCCAGCACCCCAAAAAGCCTCTCCCCATGTCCCCAGCACCGGGACCGTCTGTTATCTCCCCGCACAAGCCAAAGACGCGGCATCCAGCTCTACCCATCCATGCAGCACCACCCACCGAGGGCTGAGAGCGGGCCCAGCTCATTGCAGGCTTGGCCAGGGCAGGACACCCACCTTTGAACAGGTAATCGTACTCGTCATCCTTGCCCCGCATCTCGCACAGCCCCACTGGGTTAACTGGGATTTCCGGGACTTATCCAGCACCCCCCAGGCAGGGACCGTCCCCTGCGCACTCATTGGTGGGCACAGCCCTTCCTCCTCCGCACCCATTGGTGGCCGGGCTGCCCGTCACCGCCCAGGTGTGCTCACCTGTGCCAGGTAAGGGGAAGCGGGGCAGGAATTTAGGTTCTCCTGCCCCTCTGCTCTGCCCTGGTGAGGCCACATCTGGAATATTGTGTCCAGTTCCAGAAGGACAGGGAACTGCTGCAGAGAGCCCAGCGCAGCCACCAAGATGCTGAAGGGAGGGGAGCATCTCCCTGCCCAGGAAAGGCTGAGGGAGCTGGGGCTCTGGAGCTGGGAGAAGAGGAGACTGAGGGGTGACCTCATTGCTGGGATCAATATGGAAAGGGGCAGTGTCAGGAGGATGGAGCCAGGCTCTTCTCGCTGACAATAACGATAGGACAAGGGGCAATGGGTGCAAACTGGAACACAGGAGGTTGCGCTTGAATAGGAGAAGAAAGTTGTTGGCGCTGAGGGTGGCAGAGCCTGGCCCAGGCTGCCCAGGGAGGTTGTGGAGTCTCCTTCTGTGCAGCCATTCAAACCCGCCTGGCCACCTTCTGTGGAACCTCAGCTGGGGGTTCCTGCTCCGGGGGGGTTGCACTGGGTGAGCTTTCCAGGGCCCTTCCAACCCCTCCCATTCTGGGGTTCTGTTGTTCTGTGAATGCGGCTGCTCCCACGGGTGGCTGGGACAGGCCCCTCCAGCAGGACCCAGCTCTCACAGGTGACAGCAGCCAGGTGTCCCCAGGGTCCCGGGTGAGGACTCCGGTACCTGCTCAGCGCTGCTGCGCCTTCCCCAGGGCTCTGGCGTGCACAGCACTCGGTTGTCCCCACGCAGGACACCACACGGCAGCAGGGAGAGGCCACCACTGCGTGCGGCTGTGCCACCGGTGGGGACACAGCCACGCTCTCCATGCAGAACCACGGGCGCAGAACGGGAGCTGGGCTGCGATGTTCCGCACGGTGCGAAGGAAAAGCGAGTGCCCAGAACTAGAGGTGTGAAGAATCCAGATCTCGCAATCCAGGGAGAATTTCCGAGATCTGAGGGGTTTCTAATAACTGGACTGGTCTGGACTGCTAAACCACCCTATGAGCCATCGAGGGTGTGGGGACATGTGTGGGGGGCACAGAGGGACCACAGCATCGGCTGTTTGGGTGGCTGTGACCTCCAGCGCGTCCCGGAGGGGTCGAGCAGAGCCCGGGACCGCAAACACGCAGGAATTCCAGCTCAGCAAACCTGCCGTTTCGTAAGACCTTTAATGGTTGCGTCACCGCTGTGCCGGACACACAGCACCAGGCTCAGCACCAAAACCCAACGGGAGGGACTTCTGCTGGGTCCTGCCGTCGCGTTCGTCCCATTTCTGGGATGGGGACAAAGGTGTGGCAAGGGCTGAGCTCCTTAGGGCTTGGGATGAGCCCAGAGCGGTCCCTGGTGGGGACAGAGACCTGTGGGGACAGCCACATCCTCAGGGCCTGGCATAGGGTGGCCCTACGGCAGCAACCCCAGGGTCAGCCACAAGCAGAGCAGCTCCCACCACGAGCACCGTCGCGGCCAGAACCTCCCGGCTCCTTCCCCGGCAGCACCGCGGGGTTCTCCCAGTCCTCTGCAGGTCCAGCGGGGCTGGGAGCTCCGTGTGTGGTGGTAGAGATACAATTCAGGGCCTGGCACAAACGAAGCAGACAGAGCAGAGCTCCCGGCGCTGGTGCTTCTCACCGTTTAGGGCAGAATTTGGCTGCTGGTCCCCATGGTAGCAGGGTGAGGGTGGCACCACAAGGCTCGGTGACACCAGCCTGTGCCAGCGGCCGGATGAGGCTGCACCAGGTAGACCCAGCTCTATGGCACCGGGGGGCTGCGGGGTCCCCAGGGGCTGCCCGGGGTGCCCGGCCAGCTCAGAGGGGGACACAGCACGGGCGCTTCTCGGTCTGCGCCGCGGCCGCGCTCCCCGCGCCGTCGTTGGCGAGCGACACCGTGTTGCTTTGGCTGTTCCTCTGCTTCTGCTGCTGCACTTGGTGGAAGATCTCTGCAAAACAAGAGGCGCCAAGGGGGTCCACGTGTCAGCCGAGGGTGCCCCCTGGGAAATCAACAGCGTCGAGCCTGCAGCCCCCGCTGCTCGCCCGCCGGCCCGGTGTTTGGCACATCGGGGGCTCTGTCCCCTTTGTGCAGCAGAGTGGGTGAGTTGAGGGGTGACAAGGGAGCAGCTCCCGCAAGTTGCATCTCCGCAGCGCTTGGGGAACACCCTGCACTTGGGCAATTTCCTCTTGCCCAACCTGGATTGGTGCTTCACGCCGTGGCGGGGCTGGCAGCTCTCCCAGTGCGGCCCGGCATGGCCCGGCATGGCACGGCACGGCACAGCACACCTCACCGCATTCCTGCCCCAATGCTGCTGGCTGCCATTCCCCGAGAAATCGGCATCCCCGGTCCCCCCAGGTCCCCAGGGCTGGTTCAGCAGGATGCTGGAGATGATGAGTGAGGAGCCAGGACAACAGGAAGGGGAACTGGGGATTACAGGGGGAGAAGAAACCCCTGGGGCTTTGGGGATGCCCTGGAGGCTGTGAGAACAAAGCCACGGGGAGTGAAACACCCAGGAAGAAAGGCCGGAAACCAAACCAGCCAGAAAGACGACGCCAAAACCATCCCCAAAGAGCTCACGTGGAGCAGGGCAGAGCAGAGAGGTGCTGCGTATCCTCCGCTCAGCCCCGCATCCCTGCTGAGAGACCCTGCGACGCCCCTGTTCCCCGGCACATGTCGGGCTATGTACCCTTCAGGATGGTCTCAAACGCCTGCTCGACGTTGGTGGAGTCCAGCGCCGAGGTCTCGACAAACAGCAGCCCGTTGTTGTCTGCAAGGAGAAGAGTCCCCCGAGACGATGCAGACCCCAGCGAGGGCATGGCTGTTTCAGAACCCTTTAGAGGTGCCCGGGTGCCCGCATTGGTGAGGGTTCCCTGCTATCCGGGTGCCAGCCTGTACCTGCAAACATTTTGGCCTCCTCCATGGGCACCTCCCGAGCCTGCGCCAGGTCGGTCTTGTTCCCCACCAGCATGACGACGATGTTGGCCTCGGCGTGGTCGTACAGCTCCTTCAGCCAGCGCTCCACCACATCGTACGTCTGGTGCTTAGTGATGTCAAAGACAACCAGGGCGCCCACAGCTCCCCGGTAATACCTACAGCGGAATCCCACCATCACCCCATTGCTTGGCACACCCACCACGGCACCCTCACCCGTGGGGCTCGACTACGAGGGCATCACCACCCAGGTAGCAGGGGAAACCCTAATTTTGGGCGCCCCATCCTTACGCGGAGGTGATGGCGCGGTACCGCTCCAGCCCGGCCGTGTCCCAGATCTGAGCCTTCACCACGGCGTCTCCCACCATGATGGTGCGGGTGGAGAACTCCACCCCGATGGTGGTGCGGCTGTCGTGGTTGAACTCGTTGCGGGTGAAGCGGGAGAGCAGGTTGGTTTTGCCAACCCCGGACTCTCCAATCAGGACGACTGCGGAAAGAAGGGAGAGAGCCTGCAGGAGCAGTTGTGAAGGGGAAAGAGCTGCTCCAACACACTTAATGGGCTCACACACCGTTCCTGCCTCACACGCTCAGCCCTGGCCATCTCACCCACCACCAAGCACCAGCAATTCCCCCAGCGCCCCACATCTGCAGCCTTGGCATGGGGATGGGTCTCCCAGCACCTCCACAGACCCCGGTGCCATTCGCCAGCCCTGACCTTGCCGTCATCAACCAAGCCCGGTGCCCACTCCCCAATCCCCCAACCCTTATGGAGCTCCCGGCGCACAGCAGAGCCACAGGGACAATCAGCAGCATCCCTGCTGGGGACACAGCACCCCAATTCCTTTTTTTGCAGCCCCAGCCTTCGCTCCATCCGGTTTGGGTTCGCCTCGAGCCCGTACTCACCCTTGAACACGAAGTTATAATCCTCCTCGGCGCTGCCCATGTCGCCCCCCGGCTGCCGCCCGCCCCGTCGGGGCCGCTGCCGCTCGGTTTCCTCCTTCCCGCTGCGAGGCCTCGGGCAGGCGGTGCGGGGCGGGCCCGGGAGGCACCGGGGGAGGGGATGAGGGGGACGAAGTGTCCTCCCCGGTGTCCTCCCGGCTGGGGACGGAGCGGCGGGGGCCGGGGAGCGAGCGAGGTCCGGGGTCCGAGCGGGGTCCGGGGTCCGAGAGGTGTCTGGGGGTCCGAGTGGGGTCCGGGATCCGAGGTCCCGAGAGGGGCCTGGGGTCCGAGCGGGGTTCGGGGTGAGAGGTCCGAGGGGCTCCCGGTTCCGAGCGTGGTCCGAGGTCCGAGCGGGGTTCGGGTCCGAGCAGGTTCAGAGGAGCGAGCGGGGTCCCGGTTCCGAACGCGGTTCCAGGTCCGAGCGGGTTCGGGGTCCGAGGTCCGAGCGGGGTCTGGGGGTCCCAGCGGGGTTCGGGGTCCGAGCAGGTTCAGAGGAGCGAGCGGGGTCCCGGTTCCGAACGCGGTTCCAGGTCCGAGCGGGTTCGGGGTCCGAGGTCCGAGCGGGGTCTGGGGGTCCCAGCGAGGTTCGGGGTCCGAGCGGGGCCCCGGGAGCGGCGGGGCCGTGCGGGCTGGCAGCGCGGCCGGGCCGGTTGACTCAGGGGGTGGGACCGGGTGTCGCAGCGCAGGTTGGGCAGGTAGTGTCACCCCTGCGACCGTCACGGGGCGGCCGGAGGAGGAGCCGGGGCCTGATCCCGGCTGGGGAGGCCGGCGCAGGTTGGGGCACAAGCGGCGGCACTGGCACCGCGGGCAGCCGAACCCCCCCCCGGCTCCAACCGGCTGCGAATGCATTTCCTCGTCTCTGCTGCCATCGTGTGAAAACCGGGGAAACTGGGGAAGCGAAGGAGACCCCCCCACAGCTGCCCCAATGCAGCCGGGCAGGGGGGCAGAGGGGGCCCGGCTCTGTTGTACTCTCTCCCTTGACACGAGCCCCCACCAGCCCCTGCCCTGTTTTCCCCAAGCCCATCATAGGGCTACAGGCAGCCCCAAAACGCTGCCGGGGGCACCCCCAGCCCTGCCTGGCGTGTGTTACCCCCCCATCCCCTTTTATTTGCAAGAGAGACAAAACCACACAAGCATTAGACACACTTTTATTCCCCCCACACTTTTTTGCTCCCCCCACCTTATTTTCAAAGGCCACACCAAAGCGGGACCGAGCTCTGCGATCCCTGTGGGGCTGCTCACCCCCCACCCACGCCGGTGACGGTGTCGATGTCGAACAAACGGCCTTTACCGGTGGCACCTCCGAGCCCCTCGGCTCCCGTGGTCAGGATGCGGCCACCTGCGTGAGCGGCTCCTCCAGGTACTGGACCAGCGCCTGCGCCTGTGAGCAGAGAGCGATATGAGCGGGACCGGGGGGGGATTTTACAACTCGCACCCCACCCGTGTGTTGTTTTAATCTCTAATTCATTTCAGAGCCTTAAAAAGGTGTGGTGCGGCGTCTGGGCTGGTACAGGTGACAAAGGAGCTTCTGCAAGGAGGAAAGAGGCGTCCTAAGCACAGCAGGTTCCTGCACCACTCCCATTCTCATCCTCCTCAACAAGCTTTCCCAGCCCACAGTGGGGACACAGCCCTGTGCCCCCCCCCAGCTGCCTCCCCACCAGTTCAAGAAGGACAGGGAACTGCTGCAGAGAGCCCAGCGCAGCCACCAAGATGCTGAAGGGAGGGGAGCATCTCCCTGCCCAGGAAAGGCTGAGGGAGCTGGGGCTCTGGAGCTGGGAGAAGAGGAGACTGAGGGGTGACCTCATTGCTGGGATCAATATGGAAAGGGGCAGTGTCAGGAGGATGGAGCCAGGCTCTTCTCGCTGACAATAACGATAGGACAAGGGGCAATGGGTGCAAACTGGAACACAGGAGGTTGCGCTTGAATAGGAGAAGAAAGTTGTTGGCGCTGAGGGTGGCAGAGCCTGGCCCAGGCTGCCCAGGGAGGTTGTGGAGTCTCCTTCTGTGCAGCCATTCAAACCCGCCTGGCCACCTTCTGTGGAACCTCAGCTGGGGGTTCCCGCTCCAACCTCTGACATTCTGGGATTACCTTGGCCTTCAGCATCCCAAATCCGACCGTCTCCTTGGCGTACATGCAGAGCAGCAGGTTTGCCACCCGCGTGATGGCCACTCGCCCCTCCTGCCCGGGGAGAAACAGCACCCATCGCACCCTCAGCTTGGCAGGGAGCACCAGCAGGGTCCCAGGGAACCCCCCGGGAGGGGAGGGCAGCTCCCAGCCCCACCTACCATGCAGTCCATGAGGATGAACTTGAGGTTGTCCTCGTTGAACGCCTGGTGTCCATTCTTGTCGTAAGCCACCCAGATGTTGCTGGCGATGGCCGCGGTGACCCTGGCATCAGTGTCCCCGTAGCCTGAGTAGGCGAGCAAGGACCCCTCATTGTTCAAGAGCCTGGAAACAAGACAGAGGGACAAACTGGTGCCTCTAAACCCAGAGGGGCAGCAGAGCCCACTGCAGTGCCAGGGGGCAGAGCAGCATGCACCATGTTGTGTGCATAGCACATGCTCCTGTCACCATGCACCATGTTCTGTGCACAGTGCACGGTCCCATCACCACGCACCATGTTGTGTGCACAGTGCATGGTCCTGGCACCGTGCACCATGTTCTGTGCACAGTGCACGGTCCCATCACCACGCACCATGTTGTGTGCACAGTGCACGTTCCTGGCACCATGCACCATGTTCTGTGACCAGTGCATGGTCCTGGCACCATGCACCATGTTCTGTGACCAGTGCATGGTCCTGGCACCATGCACCATGTTCTGTGACCAGTGCATGGTCCTGGCACCATGCACCATGTTCTGTGACCAGTGCATGGTCCTGGCACCATGCACCATGTTCTGTGACCAGTGCATGGTCCTGGCACCATGCACCATGTTCTGTGACCAGTGCATGGTCCTGGCACCATGCACCATGTTCTGTGACCAGTGCATGGTCCTGGCACCATGCACCATGTTCTGTGACCAGTGCATGGTCCTGGCACCATGCACCATGTTCTGTGACCAGTGCATGGTCCTGGCACCATGCACCATGTTCTGTGACCAGTGCATGGTCCTGGCACCATGCACCATGTTCTGTGACCAGTGCATGGTCCTGGCACCATGCACCATGTTCTGTGACCAGTGCATGGTCCTGGCACCATGCACCATGTTCTGTGACCAGTGCATGGTCCTGGCACCATGCACCATGTTCTGTGACCAGTGCATGGTCCTGGCACCATGCACCATGTTCTGTGACCAGTGCATGGTCCTGGCACCATGCACCATGTTCTGTGCCCAGTGCATGCTCCTGTCCCCATCCACCATGCCCTGTGACCAGTGCATGCTCCTGGCACCATGCACCATGTTGTGTGCACAGTGCACGCTCCTGTCCCCATGCACCATGTTGTGTGCACAGTGCACGCTCCTGTCCCCATGCACCATGTTGTGTGCACAGTGCACGCTCCTGTCCCCATGCACCATGTTGTGTGCACAGTGCACGCTCCTGTCCCCATGCACCATGTTGTGTGCACAGTGCACGCTCCTGTCCCCATGCACCATGTTGTGTGCACAGTGCACGCTCCTGTCCCCATGCACCATGTTGTGTGCACAGTGCACGCTCCTGTCCCCATGCACCATGTTGTGTGCACAGTGCACGCTCCTGTCCCCATGCACCATGTTGTGTGCACAGTGCACGCTCCTGTCCCCATGCACCATGTTGTGTGCACAGTGCACGCTCCTGTCCCCATGCACCATGTTGTGTGCACAGTGCACGCTCCTGTCCCCATGCACCATGTTGTGTGCACAGTGCACGCTCCTGTCCCCATGCACCATGTTGTGTGCACAGTGCACGCTCCTGTCCCCATGCACCATGTTGTGTGCACAGTGCACGCTCCTGTCCCCATGCACCATGTTGTGTGCACAGTGCACGCTCCTGTCCCCATGCACCATGTTGTGTGCACAGTGCACGCTCCTGTCCCCATGCACCATGTTGTGTGCACAGTGCACGCTCCTGTCCCCATGCACCATGTTGTGTGCACAGTGCACGCTCCTGTCCCCATGCACCATGTTGTGTGCACAGTGCACGGTCCCAGCACCACCCACGCCCCCATCACCGCGCACTGCGCACACCCCCAGCACCACACACCCCCCTTCCAGTCCCCTGGCCCCCCGCCTCCCCCGGGGAGCCATTTCCAGCGCAGGGGGAAGCAAGCACTTCCTCACAGGAGCGCACTCCCCTGCGCCAAGCGGGACCGTGCCCTCCCGGCCCCTCAGCCCCCAGCGCACGGCCAGGGGAGGCCTCCCCTCGCCCGCAGCCGCTACTCACAGGGTGCTCTGGACCCCGCCGGTGTTGGCCTGGCTCAGCACCTGCGTCAGCGCTTTGGGGCGCAGCATGGCGGCCGCGCCGGATGGCGGGACGGGCGGAGCGGCCGCGCGGGCACGGGGCCGGAGCGCAGAGCACGCCGGGAATTGGAGTCCGCGTGCCGGGGGCGCCATGTCTGTTCTGCTTGGGGGGGGGCGCTATGGGAGAATCGGTTTGGTTGGAAAAGCTGCTCAGGATCAAGAGTCCAACCGTTCACCCACCCCTGGCACTGCCCCGTGTCCCTGAGAACCTCATCTCTGTATTTTCAACCCCTCCAGGGATGGTGACTCCAGCACTGCCCTGGGCAGCCTGTTCCAATGCCCCACAGCCCTTTGGGAAGAAATTCTCCCAAATTTCCAACCTCAGCCTCCCCTTGAGGCCGTTTCCTCTGCTCCTGGCGCTTGTTCCTGGGGAGCAGAGCCCGACCCCCCTGGCTCCAAGCTCCTTTCAGGCAGTTCAGAGATCAGAAGGTCTCCCCTCAGCTCCTGTTCTCCAGCTGAACCCCCAGCTCCCTCAGCCGCTCCCATCACACTTGTGCTCCAGCCCCTTCCCCAGCTCCGTTCCCTTCTCTCAACTCGCTCCAGCACCTCAAGGGCTCCCTTGTCCTGAGAGGCCCCGCCATTCGCTGTTTTTCCTCCCCAGGTCCCAGCACAGGTTCGGTCACTGCCCTGGCCCTGCTGCCCACCCCAGTGCTGGTCCCAGCCAGGATGCTGTGGCCTCTTGGCCACCTGGGCACACTCTGCTCGTGTTCAGCCGCTGTCATTCTGGGGTTCTCTCGCTCTGCGATCCCTCCCGTCCCTTTAAACCCCCGCCGTGTCCCTGGCGCTGTATTTCCCCGCCGAGCCGCCAGGGGGCGGTAGCGCCCGCGCAGGGTTGGGAGGGGGGGGAGCCGGGGCGGCGCTCTTGCGTCGGCGGCGCGCGCTGCCTTTCTCCGGCGGCGGCGAAGATGGCGGAGCCGAGCGGCGGCGGGCCCGGCCCCGGCGGGGAGGGCGAGGCGGGGCCGGGCGGCCCCGGGGGGGCTCTGATCCGC
>VWYH01000714.1:6407-25100 GCA_013399365.1 Pampusana beccarii | reverse complement strand
GGGGGGGGGGGGGGGGGGGGTGGGGGGGGGGGGGGGGGGGGGGGGGGGGGGCGGGGGGGCTGGGGGGTTTTTTGGGGGGCTGGGGAGGGTTTGGGGGCACCCCCTTGGCTTTTGGGGCCTTATGGGAGGCGGGCTGTGGTGGAGCTGGGAGCCCTGGGTGAGGGCAGGTGCTGCGGGGGGGGTGGGGGGGTGAGGAGGTGACACTTGGGGACAGTTCGGGGCGGGAGGGCCGGTCCTGGGGGGGAATTTCGTAGGTGTCAAAACCAGGGCGTTGTTGGGGGGTGTGTGAGGGGCTGGGAGAGCGGATTTGTGGGGAGTGGTCATAGGGAAAGGAGCTCTGGGGTGGCTGTGGGGAGAGGGGGGTGGGAAGGGTTGGGGGGGAGAAAGGAGGGTGTTCTGCGAGTAGTTGGTTTGGGGAGGGTGTTGCGATGGGGAGAAGCAGCTTTGGGGAGAGAGCGCGTATGGGGCTGCCCGTGGGGTGGGAGGCAGGTCCCTCAGTGAGAGGAGAGGAGTTGGGCGAGGAGGCTTTGGGGCAAAGGGTGGATGGAGCAGAGGGAAGGGGGGACAGGGAGGTCTGCTCCTGCCAGGGAGCTTCATGGGCACGGAGTGTGGGGCAAGCAGGAGGTGACTGGGGTTTGCGAGGGTACCGGGGTTCACGAGGGCTGCTGTGCCCACCGGGACGAGCTGTCCCGGGCACGGCGCTCGGCTTCTTGGCTCGCTGCGCGCTTTGGTCTGGGGTGCAGAGCGCGAGGCTGCGGTGTGAAGGACCTGCCGGAGATCTGGGGTCCCAGTGGTGGAGCAGCCGGGGGCTGTGGTCCCTGTGCCCTCCTGCTCCTTCCCGCTCGGTTTCCGAGG
Source organism: Pampusana beccarii (assembly GCA_013399365.1). Classification (NCBI taxonomy): domain Eukaryota; kingdom Metazoa; phylum Chordata; class Aves; order Columbiformes; family Columbidae; genus Pampusana; species Pampusana beccarii. Next base: position 24,245 of record VWYH01000714.1, on the reverse strand, counting down.
GCCCGGCGGTGTGAGTGGGCTGTGAAGCGATGGTTTGCGCAGAGTTGAGCGTGAAGCTTTGTGACCAGGATGAGCCGGGGCTGCGCTCTCCCAGGCGTTTTTGATGGTTCAGGTGCAAAGGCTGCGAGTTCCTCCGGGACAGATGTGCGCTTCTCTTTCTTTCAGAAATTCCTGTAGTTTGTGGCTTCCAAACACAGGGCCTTTTTTCCTCGTAAACCAACTTGGGAATGCCCCATAGCAATGACAATTTTATTGGCAGGTGTTAATCCCAGCCCATCGCACAGTAAAGAGGTGCCAGTGTTCCGTGGCGTGGCACGCTCAGAGGGAATTCAGTCGCAGAAATAGGAATTGGAGAAGACCTAGTTTATTTCCATTGGCTGACAAAGGATTGTTCCCTTTTCCATAGAGCTCTGTCCTGTATTAAATCAGACTTGGGCTTTCCTTAGGAAAAAAAAAGAAAAAAAATCAAATGAGCAGAGACAAAAAAAAATTCAGGCATTCAGAGGATAAATGGTATATTCGGATTAGACCTAAGAGCCACACTTTATCTTGCTTTGGAAGCCTTCAGCTCATCTTGAGGTAATTGCTCTATTCTTTCTGAAATTTACTCCGCATTTTGTAAGTGTAGACTTGCATTTTTTTTTTCCCTTAACACCTCAGACATCCTCAGCAACCGGTGACTGAATTGGTACCTGCATGGGCTCCTTTTGGGTGAGGTACTGAAGGACTATCGGTTTCTTACGCTGTTTGCGTAGTGGACGTGATATCTGGAGTATTAGCTTGACATTTCTGGTCTCGGTCCTTTGTCTGAAAAGTGCTTTGCTTGTTTTTCAGTTCAAAGAAGAGATTTCCAGGCGGTTTAAAGCCAAACAGGATCAGCTGGTTCTGATCTTTGCCGGGAAGATCCTGAAGGATGGAGACACGTTGAATCAACACGGGATCAAAGATGGGCTGACTGTACACTTGGTCATTAAGACTCCACAGAAGTAAGAAACTGTTTCTTTTTTGGGGCTGGGGGAATAAGCGATATGGTGGAGCGTTTCTGCGCTGTCGGTGACCAAAGCGGAGCAGTTTTGTGGGGCCGAGCGCTGGCTCTGGGCTGTGTATGAGGCTGCAGCCGTGATCAACAGGAAAACTGGCCCTGTCGTGGCTTTGCCATGCAGCTGTGGGCTTTGTACCTTGGCCTGTCTTTTCCCTACATTACACACCTGTGTAGGTTTGCGGCAAGCACCTGAGGGGGTTGACTCTTCTTTAACACGACTTACGTATGTGGCTTTGCGTATTTTGAGCCTTTATGATTTAGTAATCTTGAAAGAACCCGTCGGAACTTGATACCGTCCTAGTTCTAACAGAGATAAGTTGCTATCAGCAGAAATTATTTTCCCAAATGAATTTGTGTCGAAGTGACGACTGATACCCAGTTTTTCTTCTTCCTGTCCTATACTCTGATCTGAGCCTGCGCCCGTGCTCTCTCGGTGCCACGGCAGGCGTGCCACATGGGCACAGCGCTATCTATAGGGCACAACAGCGTTTCCTTGGGGTACCTATAGGCCTGTGCACAGGGCAGGTGGGTGTTCTGCCTCAGAGGGGACGTGCGGAGGCTCTGGCCGTATGGCCGCGTGTGGTTCTTGGCTCAAGCCCAGCGCTGCAGGTGCAGCCCATGGTCGCTCCGTTTGGACGGGGCTCGCTTGTACCCGTCCGCACCGGGTAGCTCGGCCTGAGAAAGGGACACGGGACTGACCGCAAGATCCTGCGGTTTTAGGCTTTTCCCAGTGCTCTCCAGCGGCCTGGTGGGCGCAGACGGTTCTTGGGAACAGTTGCTGGACTTGAGGCGCAGCCACATCTTGTTGATCTCCAAACCCTCTTTGCAGCCATCCCTTGGGCTCCCCGCTGCGGTTTGCTCAGGCTCCCGCTGAGCGTCTCTTTGTGCAGTCCTGCTGTCCCTTGAGAGAGCTGCCTTACTGCCTTAGTCAAGATTAGTGCTTTTATTTATTTCTTTTCTCTCCTTTTTTTTCACAAAGACAAGCGTATGTATTGTCAGCTGCTGCAGGAGGCCTCTCTCTGGATTCTGCATCTCCAGGTAGTCTGATAGGCTGATGTTGTTTACCGCCGTCTCCACCGCAAACTGCGGTACTTGTGAACCGTCGCGAAGGGTAAATCAGAGAGCTGTCCTGGACTGCTAATTTTTGTCCCTCTAATAGTCACAGATAAGTGCTTGCTGAAGATGTTACAGCCTCTTCCTGTGCTGAGAGAAACCAAGTGACCTTTCTCCAGCTTCCTTCTGCCTTTTTTGTTCAGCTTCCTTTTTGCTTTGTTTCTCCGCTCTCTGCCTCCCTCTCAGTGGCTGCTGGTTTTCAGCAGCCGTCAGATGAGTCTGGAAATTGGAAAAGGACCTTCGATTTGATTTTTCTTCTTGAAGGCCTAGAATAAGAGTGAAAAAGGAAGGGGAGTTAGAGAAATGAATCATTCTTGGTTTGGGAAAAAAAAATCAAGAAATCATTGTTCTTATTTACTTGTCAGTGGCATGGTAGCAGTTCTTATTTGAGGCAAGTAAAGTGAATTTTGTTGTCTAATTCCATGTGAAAGCTCTTCAGCACTAGTTCAGGACTCGCTGTCGTGACTGCAGATGTTTCAGAGAATCTTTAAATGTTCCCTTTCAAATCCCTATAAGAATCCTGAGGAGAAGTGTGATTCCAAGGTACTAGTTTGGGTTGGTTTGAGTCAACAAAGCTGATGTCCACCGTCTGCTACGCTGTGTTTTGTGGGCACAGTATCTGCGTGTGCGTATTAAAAGAAGCTCTGGTCAACTTGTGTTGGATGGAAATGTGTTGTGTGCAAGGTGCAGCCAGTGATTGAAACGTGAATTCGAAGCCAAGCTGACCAGAAACATTCTGCAGCTTCATGGCACAGATGCTAGCGGCTTTGTGCCTCAGTTTCCCTATCTGTAGAGTAATGCCAATACTTCTTTTTGCCCCCCAGGAGCAATGATAGGAATATTTGGTGCATGGGGTGATTTGTAGAAAAGCAGATTCTTGTTTACGCCGTGCGCTAGCCCGGCTGTAACCTCCTGTGGTTTCTGTGGGAGCAGCAGGAGGATTTTCCTGTTTGGAGCAAACTCATTGCTCAAGGATATAGCTGAGGTAAATAGTTCAGGGTGATTCAAGGAAGAGCTCGATACAACTCAGGGTAAGGCCAGTCAAGCCACTTCATGTGGATCGGGATAAAATGTCAGGGGTTGTTGTACCTCGGGATGGGAGGCAGATTCCAGCAGATGGAAGGCATCTGGGAGCAGAATTGTGCGTCCGTCTGTCCAGTGGGAGTGGGAGCAGCCAGGGACAGCAGTGGGGAAGCTTGGTCGGTGTGGGGTGCACCCTCCGGTGTCCCCCATAGAGGATGCTGGTCGCCTTTCCTGAATCTTAGCAGTTTAACGCCTTATTTTATTTCTTTGCAGGGTCCAAGATCCAACATCTGCTGCTTCTGCCCCCAATGCTGCTTCTGCCCCCACTGCAACCCCTTCTTCTCCTGCTGCCCCATCTCAACCTTCCACATCCAGCAGCTCTGCTCCTGACGCGGGGAGCGGCAGCAGACGGAGCAGTGGGTCAGGGACCATGGGAGGTCTTGGAGATGGAGGCCCTAACAGTGCGACATCCATCCTGTGTAAGTGATGGCTGTGAGAGGATGTGACACAAAAGAAGAATTTCCTAGGATTAGCCCAAGGAGTTGGGGATCTTGACCCCCGTAGTTGTTTCTGTGTTCTCTGGGCTTCGCATGAGTCGCTTCCACTGACGTACCTCGCTTTCCTTTGGGCTCCCACAGCAAGAGAGACCTTGAGGTGCTGGAGCGAGTTGGGAGAAGGGAACGGAGCTGGGGAAGGGGCTGGAGCACAAGTGTGATGGGAGCGGCTGAGGGAGCTGGGGGTTCAGCTGGAGAACAGGAGCTGAGGGGAGACCTTCTGATCTCTGAACTGCCTGAAAGGAGCTTGGAGCCAGGGGGGTCGGGCTCTGCTCCCCAGGAACAAGCGCCAGGAGCAGAGGAAACGGCCTCAAGGGGAGGCTGAGGTTGGAAATTTGGGAGAATTTCTTCCCCAAAGGGCTGTGGGGCATTGGAACAGGCTGCCCAGGGCAGTGCTGGAGTCACCATCCCTGCAGGGGTTGAAAATACCCAGAGATGAGGTTCTCAGGACATGGGGCAGTGCCAGGGGTGGGGGAACGGTTGGACTGGATGATCTTGAGGGGCTTTTCCGTCCAAACTGATTCTCTGATTCTTTGACAATGCCGAAGCCCTCAGTGAAGCATGCTCAGGGGTTTCCTGCCTCAGAGCGGGCTGCCACAGGAGTATGGGGTAGCCCTAGATCAGCGTGGGTGCAGTTCAACTGCTGTGCTTGTCCTATTTTTGCAGTTACTGACAGTTACTGACTCCTGCCTCTCTCCGCGTGTGTTGTTCTCTCTCCAGCTGGCTTCGGTGGCATCACTGGGCTGGGCAACCTTGGCATGGGCTCTGCCAACTTCATGGAGCTCCAGCAGCAGATGCAGCGGCAGCTGATGTCCAACCCGGAGATGCTTTCTCAGATCATGGAGAACCCCTTGGTGCAGAACATGATGTCTAACCCTGACCTCATGAGACAGATGATCATGGCCAACCCCCAGATGCAGCAGCTCATGGAACGAAATCCGGAGATAAGCCACATGCTGAATAACCCAGAGCTCATGAGGCAGGTGAGTCGGCGTGCCACGAGCTGGTTTAAAGCATGTTCAGGAGCATCTTTGTGGACCAGCTTCAGTGTCTGCTCTCCAAAGGGAGGGTGTGGATGCCAGATTGGTGATTTTTTAGCGATCTCTTCCTTCCCGCTGTAAGCTCCCCACAAACAGATGGTGGTCTTGAGTTATGTGAATACTGATTACTCAACCCACATGCTTCCAACTCTTATCTGCCTTTCAGGGCTATTGAATTCATCATGTGTTGAGCAAAAAAGGGATGCTGGGATCGTCCTGGCATGCTGCATAAAGGCTTCTGTGTTCTGATTCAGGAGCGGGAGTAAAAGCGGTCGCGGAGAAGTGAAGCTACTGCAAAAGTTTTTCGTTTCTCTCTTGATAAAGTACAGACTACAGAGCTGTACAGTTAGTATTTTACTACTTGTATTGGTGGGGAGCACTAGTTACAGGCGGGGATCTTAGAGGTCTCAATGTTCTGTGCAATCGCAGAACAGAGAGGGCCCGTGCCCTTGAGGACTGGCTGGCCAGAACAGCAAAGGTTTATCGGTAGTGAAGTGTAAGGGATGAGTGAGAGCCCAAGTGTTCAATAGCCCTGACAGGACTCTGCTGTTCCCTCAGGAAAACTGGTCAGGAGGCCTTTCTGGGTTGTTGCTGAATGCGCCTCCCCTCCATCTGCTTCTTGGTTATCTTCTGTTCAACTGTGTTGGCCATACGTGAAATTCTAGAGCTATAGGACTAAATTGGGCGTGATCCGTACTTAAGCAGCTCCTCAAACGAGATCTGGATGTTCCTTGTGCAAGGGAGACACATCAGAACCCTGGAGAGGGTGGATTTCTTGGTTTTCTGGAAATGGGAAGGATCCAATCTCTTCCACCTTCTCAGTTTTTGAATGCAGTCCCTCTCCTTTGAGCGGGAACACATGGGTGTTAAATGTTTGGATGTCCTGATGCTGCTTAGACACAAAACAATCTCATCCAGCTGAATTGAGGTTGAGAAAGAAGAGAGCTGAGCAAGGGTGGGAGGAGCCAGGATCCCTGGGCTCTCTGTGCTTGGATAAATGATCTCTCTGCTCTCTGGCTGTGAAATGGGTTTAATTATACTCTTTCTTCTGGGAGCTGAGATTTAACTCTTTCACTGCCTGGCTGGTAGCTCAGTAGAATACCACTGGGCTGCTAACCAACCTCCCGATCCACTCCGGCCTTCCGTGGTACCCGCACACCTGAGCTTTCCACGTTTGCGTCCTTCTTGCAGACAATGGAATTGGCTCGTAACCCCGCCATGATGCAGGAGATGATGCGGAACCAGGACCGCGCTTTGAGTAACCTCGAGAGCATTCCAGGAGGATACAACGCCCTGCGCCGCATGTACACGGACATCCAGGAGCCCATGTTCAGCGCCGCCAGGGAGCAGGTATCGGCTGCGTTGCCGTAAGCGGGGCGCAGTCTGCTGAGCACGGAAAAGGGGTTTTGCCCTGAACCCCATGCTAACGGGGCTGCCTTCCCAAAGCGCGGCTGTTCATCCCCTCCCGCTCTAGATGACGGACGCAGCCACCCGCAAGAGACCGTTGCGCAGCACCAGGCTGCTTTTCGTAGAAGGTTCATTTGTATCTGAGCAGGGCCCTGCCCTCGCTCCTTTGGTCTCCGAGCAGGCTGTGGCCAAAGTGAAGGCCCCGTAGCTTCGTTAGCGCAGCCCTCTGCTCTCGGCAGGGCTTACTCGATTAGCTCAAGCCTGACGCCTTTGGATCGGAGCTGGCTGGGCTACAGCTGGCTCAGAAGGCTGTGCAGACGTACTCCGGCCTGGCGTTACCTGCCGCTATGTCCGGGTGCTGATTTCACACGGGGGTTTCGAAGCCTTGCGTTTGGGAGCCCAATCCAGGGCTGCGGCTGCTTCTTGAGCGTGGTCCTTTTCTAAGCGAGGTGTGTTGCGGATTACAGATTTCTCGGGAGGCAAATTATGGCAAGTGTTTAGGAAATTCGGGACCTGGGTGAATATGATGGGCCGTTCCCTAGCTTGTACAGTGGTGGGGCCGGTCCGACGTTCTCTGCTGGGGCTGACTGATTACGCCCGTTTCTTTTTTCTTTTTCCTTAGTTTGGCAACAATCCTTTCTCTTCCTTGACGGGGAATTCCGATAGCTCAAGCTCTCAGCCTTTGCGGACGGAGAACAGAGAGCCGTTACCGAACCCCTGGAGCCCCACGCCTCCTGCTTCCCAGAGCCAGGTGCCCAGCAGTGAAGGGAGCGCTGGTTCGGGAACCACCCAAAGCACACCGACTGTATCCAACCCCTTTGGGCTGAACGCCGCGAGCATCGGGGCTGGTACGTAAGCAAAGAGAGGAACCAGAGGCTGCTGCTGAGAACGGGTCACCCGGTGCGGGGTGGTTCCCTCTCTTTGGAGCTCCTGGCCGTGGCTGCTCCCCAGATGAATGATTCTAGCCCAGGTGCAAGCGCAAATGAGCGTGTGCCTGTTACAGGGTTCTTTTGGGAACTCTGATGTCCCTGCCGCCATGGAGAGTGTGGGAAAGCGGCAAGCAAAGCGCCGCCATGGCTGTCCGCAGCCGTATTTGCCATTGACCACGGGATGAAGTGAAGACCTTGCTGTTCTATGTTGTATTTGGGGCGTTGCTGCGGTGCTCAGGCTTGTAAGGAGTTTTCCTTTGTCTTCTCTTCCCATTCCCCTTGCAGGCATGTTTAACAGCCCGGAGATGCAAGGACTCCTGCAGCAGATTTCTGAAAATCCTCAGCTGATGCAGAACATGATCTCTGCCCCTTATATGCGGAGCATGATGCAAACCCTTGCCCAGAACCCGGACTTTGCAGCACAGGTAAAAGTGTTGCAGTTGTCTTGTCAGATGGGCCGTGAGCGCAATGCTTTTGAGACCAGTGGTTCCTCTTGCAGAAACTGGAAAGCTGAGTGAATATAGACAGTCTTGTTGTTCTCCATAGCTTGGAGGCTGTCGGAGTACTGACCACTGTGGCTTAGCAGAGCCCCTGGAAAAAGCAGGTGGCTTTGAGAGGGACAGGGAATGGCCCTTCTCTTTGCCTATGGCCAACGCTGCTGCCAGGTTCAGTCCCCGTGAGCAGGAGAATGTCTTGAAAGGCCAGGGAGGGAGTCAGGGGCACGACTGACTTAGAATCATAGAATCATTTCAGTTAGAAGAGTTGTTCTTCATGGCTTAGTTACATAGGGTTTAAAAGCCGGTGGCGACAACCCTCTGACCCTGCCTACGTGTGCTTTCTCGTGCTAGATCATGGTAAATGTCCCCCTCTTTGCTGGGAATCCACAGCTTCAAGAACAGCTACGCCTTCAGCTCCCTGTCTTCCTGCAGCAGGTAAAGGCCCCTGGCTGGCCCTGTGCTGCTCCCGTTCCCCCCGCTCCACGGCTTTTCCATCCTCTGGAGGAAAGGGAGTATCTCGGCTGCTTAGTCAAGCGGAGTAGGAAGCGCGTGGGCTTGGGTGGTTTGGGCTGTGAAAGAAAGGGGTTTGCACAGGGGAGAGAGAGAAAGGGAGAGCTCGTTTAGACAAGGCAATCGATATTAAGGAATCTAAATTACCTAAAGGTGGACTTTGGATTAGGCTAGTTAAGCTACATGAAACCCCTGTGTGGAGAGTCACTGTAATGAGTTTACAAAAATTAAAACGGCTAATTGTGCTAGAGCAGCTGGTTCGCTCGGGTAAATCAAATAAAATCACTTAAATTCCGAAGGCGTTCGCCCCCCGGTTCTGATCCGATTCGCCTAGTTCGTTTCGGGAGTTTGATGTGAGCTCCGTGGGGATCTCTGTGGGTGCGCCCTGCGCTCTGGAGACTCGGAGGAGGAACCAGACGCGCGGGTTCGCTCTGGCTGCAGGGCGAGAGGCTCTGCGCTGATTCTTTGTGCGGATTTAAAGCTGCTGCATCTCTGGCCGCCCAAGCTCTCGCTGGTTGGTACCGCTGTGTCTTTTTTGCCTTCGTTCCCAGATGCAGAACCCAGACTCCCTCTCCATTCTCACCAACCCCCGCGCCATGCAGGCTCTCCTCCAGATCCAACAGGGACTCCAGACGCTGCAAACGGAGGCCCCAGGACTAGTGCCAAGGTAAGAAACGCTTTACAGTGGGTTTCTGCGGGCAGAGCTGATGAGCTCGATACCAACAGGCAGACTGGCTGTTGATTCATCGAGATCTGCTTAGGGCACTGGCGCAGAGAATTGTGCGCCCCTGCAGGCCTCAGCGCTCCAGCTAATTAGCACTTTCCGCTTGTACTTCATGCGGGAAATCCTTGACCCTTTCTTTTTGCAGAAAAGCTTTGGAAAGCGCTCGGTCCCTCCCCTGTCTTTTGTTTGCGATAGTTGGGATTGGCTGAACTCAATGATTTTTATCTCTGAGGAACAGCGTGAGACGCTCAGCCCCGAGGCTGGCTGGGTATGTAGGAGCAGACTGGTCTCACCGGCAGCGTGGGACGCGCTTGTGAATCCGTTAGGAGCGCTTACACCCGGCGCCTTGTGCGACCGGGACGCAAACGTGCTGGTTTAATTCACAAAGCTGTCCGTTAGCTTGATTTTAACTGTATATGATTCCCTCCCCTAGCCCTCCTTTCAGGCAAATATTTAAAACTTGAGCCAAGTTTGGGGTTTGGTTATTTCTCCCGGCATCTTATTGGGAATGGATCAAAAGAAAAATTGAAATGACCTGGAAATTTCTCATGTCGTTTGTCTTAATGTTCTGTGGGATGAGCTGAGCCTGTGTCCCCTGCACGCAGGTGACTCCGATCTGGTAGAGGGTTCATGTGCGTGACAACTACATTTGAAATACGGCCACTTTAAACTCTTGGGATGGTATAAAGGAGCCTGGACGCCTTCAGGAATCAGGCTTGCTGTTCTTGAACTTGAGTTGAGAGCGCCGTGCAGAAGAGCGCGTTCCAAAAGGGTGTTTCTGCGGGCCTCAGCGAGGGCCAGCCTGGCTCTCAAGGGACACCCACGGGTGTCACCTTGTCCTGAGCGCGCCCTGCTTTCCTCCACAGCCTCGGCTCCTTCGGCTTGCCTCGAATGCCCCCGTCCTCCACAGGAGGAAGCACAATCCCGGAGAATCCCGTTCCCTCCGCTTCGACACCGGCCAGTGCCTCTCCCGCTGGGGGTGGGAACCCCCAACAGCAGCTCATGCAGCAGATGATCCAGCTGCTGGCCGGAGGAAGCTCTCAAGTATGTAACACCCGGGTGCGTGCCGATAACGCTTCTGGTGGGGGGAGCATCTCCGGGGTGAGCGGGAGGTTGTCCTGATCCCACCCTGCTCTAGGGATGTGGTTCGCAACAGGGTATGGCGCTTTCTGTGAAGTCTGTTGTCTCAGGCTGGTTGGTTCTTTGGGGTGTCGGGGCCTTTTGCACAGGTTTAAGTGCCAGGGATCCTCTCCTGGTGCTGCTTCCACCACGGGTGCGGAGCTGGGACCAAACCTGCCGAGACGGGGGTGACATCACTAAACCAGCCTGGAGCAGTTCAGTACACCTAAAGCTGAGCTCAGGCTCCCTGCTCGGCCGTCGCTGCTCGCCCCGCCTGTGTTGGACGTTGATCTCTAAGGTCTTTGTCCTTTCCCCCTGTAGGCGCAGAGTCCTGAAGTGCGATTCCAACAGCAGCTGGAGCAGCTGAATGCAATGGGCTTCATTAATCGTGAGGCCAACCTGCAGGCGCTTATTGCCACCGGTGGAGACATCAATGCAGCTATTGAGAGACTGCTGGGCTCCCAGCCTTCCTAAACTCTTGTCATGCTGCCCCACCGACGCCAGCACATGCATCCATACACATGCACAAGGGGATCTTTCAGGAAAGCCCACCATCATTTTCATATCTGACAGCTGTCCATGTATTTAAAACAAACAAACAAACAAAAAAAAATACAGCTTAAGCCCTGCCCTTCCTACTAAGTTAAGATTTCATGTTGAAATGCTCTTTAACTGGCTTGTATGTGGATTCCAGTTCTCATCGTGGCCACAGAGACTTCAGATGTGTATTTTTTCCTAAATATCTCTGTCTCAGACACTCTTCTCTCTCTCTCTAGATGGTAGAGGCGATACTTCTAGTTACTTACCTGAATGATTGTGTTTTGAGTAGCTTGATTTTAACTGTACATGATTCCCTCCCCTAGCCCTCCTTTCAGGCAAATATTTAAAACTTGAGCCAAGTTTGGGGTTTGGTTATTTCTCCCGGCATCTTATTGGGAATGGATCAAAAGAAAAATTGAAATGACCTGGAAATTTCTCATGTCGTTTGTCTTAATGTTCCGTGGGATGAGCTGAGCCTGTGTCCCCTGCACGCGGGTGACTCTGATCTGGTAGAGGGTTCATGTGCGTGACAACTACATTTGAAATACGGCCACTTTACACTCTTGGGATGGTATAAAGGAGCCTGGATGCCTTCAGGAGTCAGGCTTGCTGTTCTTGAACTTGAGTTGAGAGCGCCATGCAGAAGAGCGCGTTCCAAAAGGGTCTTTCTGCCCGAGCAATGTCGTTCTTGCGCAGGGGTGTCAGGGATTTGGTGGCTCTTGTGCTCAGCAGGCTCATTGCGGAAGTGTAAAAACAACCAAACGAAAAAAGAAGAAATTGAAAAATAATCATTTTGCTTCACTGGAAAATGTTGAAGTTCATGTTCGTCCCAGTTTAGACCCATCCTCCATTCCCCCCTGCCCCATTTTGGTGTGTTTCAATGTTAGGACTCTCCAAGGAACTCCCCGAGGACCAGCAGGGTGATACTTTCCCAAGAGCCTCCATGGCTATGTAATTTGCATACCATTTTTATCAAAGACAAATAAATGCGCACAACCATCTGTCTCCCTGCACTCCATGTATCTTCCTTGATTGCCACCTTGAAGCTGATCGAGTTCCTCACGTTACTGGTGATTAATCTGTGTGTGTGTCCCCCTGTGCTCACCTCCTGCAGATCGCAGGGGGGTTGTGTCTCTGCTTCCCTCCCAGGGCAGGAAACCTTTTTGATGCTTAAATGCTGTGAAGCCTGGCCCAAAATTTGGCCCTAAATGTACCTATTTGGAAGCTGCCTTTGAATTGAGGATTCTTAAATGTGTGTAGGACAAGGTTACCGTGTCACACCAACCCCACGCAACACTGCAGGTTCGGGGAAGGGTGACTGGGAAGCTTCCCCATGGAAAAGGACCTGGGGGTGTTGGTGACAGTGGCTGAATGTCAGCCAGACTGTGCCCAGGTGGCCACCAGCATCCTGGCTGGGACCAGCACTGGTATGGCCAGCAGGACCAGTGACCGTCCCTGTGCTGGGCACTGGGGAGGCCAAACCGCGAATCCTGGGGGCAGTTTTGGGCCATCAGCTCAGGGCCCAAAATGGCGGCACCAGAATCAGCTCAGGGCCCAAAATGGCGGCACCAGAATCACCTCAGGGCTCCAAATGGCGGCACCAGAATCACTTCAGGGCTCAAAATGGCGGCCAGAGGGGTGGCGGGATCACCTCATGAAAGGCCTTGAGGTGCTGGAGCGAGTGGAGAGAAGGGAACGGAGCTGGGGAAGGGGCTGGAGCACAAGTGTGATGGGAGCGGCTGAGGGAGCTGGGGGTGCAGCTGGAGAACAGGAGCTGAGGGGAGACCTTCTGATCTCTGAACTGCCTGAAAGGAGCTTGGAGCCAGGGGGGTCGGGCTCTGCTCCCCAGGAACAAGCGCCAGGAGCAGAGGAAACGGCCTCAAGTTGCACCAGGGGAGGTTGAGGTTGGATGTGGGAACAATTTCTTCCCCAAAGGGCTGTGGGGCATTGGAACAGGCTGCCCAGGGCAGTGCTGGAGTCACCATCCCTGCAGGGGTTGGACAGATGAGGTTCTCAGGACATGGGGCAGTGCCAGGGGTGGGTTATGGTTGGACTGGATGATCTTGAGGGGCTTTTCCAACCCAAATGATTCTCTGATTCTGTGATTCTTTTCTGCTCCCCGAGGAACGAGGAAGCCCAGAGCATCAGTTGTAGCAGCTACAGAGAAGAGCTTGCAAAGCCCGCTCAAGACACAAAGGCTCAGCACAGCCTTGAGGGGAATTGCTCCTGTAAGGGCTGAGGGGTCGGGAAAAGCTCACCCCTGTCCCCATGGGAGGACGCAACTGCTCCCCCCAGCTCTGCTTCAGCACCAAAGCCACGAATCCATCCGGCTGCTCCGCACAAGGACGGCAAAGCCCCTCGGCAGCAATGAGGACGAGCGCAGGGGGTGGCAGCTTTGCCAAATCGCCCTGGGGGAAGCTGCGGAGCTGGTAGATGAACATCAGCTGCAAACAGAGGCTGCAAGCCGAGATAGCAGCCTGCCCTGTTATCTTTATTTTAGCACCTGGCAGCAGGTGAGGAACGATCTCAAACTGACACGGGAGTGGATGCCGCGATGTGGAGAGACAGAAGAAATGTGTTTTCCTGCTTAAACAAGCAAAGATGGCTGAGGCTGAGGACCGAACGGTCTCCTCGCTTCTCCCCAGATAGGTGACGATCGTTATCCTCCTTCTACGGGAAGCGTTGGAGCAAACCTCCCGTGCACTCGCCGCGGTCCAGAGCCCTCTCTGGAAAAGCAGGAAACCCAGATTAAGAGAAAAACCTCCTGGCAAGAACTTTTCCAAGAAGCGCATTCATTCACCGCTCAGCCCCAGCTCGGGGCCATCTCGCCGGTCCAGCCACAGCCTCAATCCTCTGGACCCACTGGACCCCTCTCCCCACCCCAGTCTTCCTCCCACTCCAAGCCCATCCTTTCAGGAGCAGAGGGATGGGTCAGAAGCCTGGGTGTGATTTACACACCAGCTCATGCCGAGGAAGGAGCTGGAAGGACCGCGGCTGGCCAGAAACAGCAGGGTTTGGGACTAGTTTTGCTGTTGAAAGGGGTTCGAGTGTAGCGCACAACCTTATGGCAAAGATGGGGATACACCCTGGCTCCCCATAACCCAGCAGCACCACCTCTCCTCCAGCTGCCTTTGCTCCTTTTGCTGGTTGTCCCGTCCCATCCTCTGTCTGCAACTCCCACAAGCACATTGTTTGCAATGTACAGAGCCTTTGCGGAGATAAATCGACTTTAGTTGAAGGCAAAGGACATCCGCCAAATCCAAGAGGTCACCATGGACCACGAAGGCCTAAGCTCATTTTTAGCTGCAAAGGGGCCAAATAGCAACATTAGGAAAGAGCTCAGACCCTACCAGGAGCTTAAGTACCCATCCTTACACAGCTTTTTGCAAATTCTTTTTATGTTTGAAGAGAGGGTGCGAAAAGAAACCCACGTGTACGTGCACAGCCTCCGAGAGAAGAGATTAAAGCTCAGCTTTCCGACTCCTCGTCTAAAAAACACTGCTCTTGTTGTGGCGCGTGTTGCAGAAAGGCGGCAGCGTTTCCAGCCCACGTGCTCAAGCAACTGCTTCTCCACCTACACCCTCCCAACACCACCGGGTATTGATAGATCCCATCTCCGACGCAAAGCTGGGTACAGCAGGTTTTACAGGTACCCAGGATCCCTCCCAATCCCTCTCACTGCCCAGTCCCACAGGGACTCGGCTCTGGCGGCCTGGCCAGGCTAGGCCTGGCTAGGCCGGGCCTATGTCAGCCCAGGCTCAGGAGGAAAAGGCGGCTTTGAGAATGAGGAGAAGGAGCTTTTTAGTGAAACCCTAATCCCCTCCGGAGAGCTTTCCCTAATCCTCGGTAATGTGCTGTTCAAAACCCCTCTTTCAGGGGAACAATTGCGCTTTCTCGCCGTTGTATCTCTGCTTCCCTGAGGAATTGCCCAAAGGTGTTTCTTGCCAGCTGTTTCCTCCCGTTTTTTTTTCTCTGATAAATAGAATTAATTCCTTTAAAATGTAATGGAAGGAGCAATTTCCTCAGCAGGTAACGGCGAATCTGGCTGATTGATTCGGAGAGATTTCTGCTGTCAAGAACTTATTTTCACTTTATTCAACCTGCAGCCTTTCCCCCCAGTAACCAAATGTAACGCTTTAAACTGAAATAAACCCTCTTAAACGTGAAGGAGGGAGGTGTTGCAGGAAATTAACATCTAAATTTCCTTCAATAAACTATTTTTTATTACCAGGGTCCGCGATGTGGGCTGTTTCCTGCAGCCACAGCCCTGATTATGAGGGTGTAAGTTCAAACTGACTTTGCTAATATTAATAATTTCAGAATGTCGTGCAAGGGGGGTCGACGGAAATCTCTCAGGGTCAGAATAGCTTGGAAAAATGTATGTGTACGTATATATTATTTATAAATCTATATAAGTTGGATTTCTGTGGCTACTTCGCTCAGCCATGGGAGCCGTGAGGAAGGGCTGGAGGTAGAGGAGGCTGAATGGGCCTCCCTGCCCAATTCTGCAGAATTTCAGGGCAGAAAACCGTGGTTTAGAGAGCGGCTGGGGGCCCCGCCGGCTCCTTGGCTGCCTGCCGATGGGATGTGACCGTTTCGCCTCCAGGTCCATTTTCACGTCGCTCCGGCTTGGTTTCTTTTTCATTTCTCGATACCCGGTTCCCCTGGCTGCGTCTCACCAGGGTTTGCACGTGGCGGGACGGCCGTGCCGGGGCCGCTATGGCACACAGAGCGTGGAGCCTGTGCCCGGGGCAGGGCGGAGACTGGGATTTGTTGTTTGCTCCCGTTGATATTGGAAACAACAAAATCACGAGTCTTCCAGCCTGCCCAGGGATGAAGGATGTGCGGGAGGCGCAGGGTTGACCACAGAGCCCGGACGGAGCTGCGCTGGGGGGACAAAGGGAGAGACGTGCTGGTTGGGCACCTGCGAATCACAGAACCCCAGAACGTGAGGGGTTGGGAGGGCCCTGGAAAGCTCACCCAGTGCAACCCCCCCGGAGCAGGAACCCCCAGCTGAGGTTCCACAGAAGGTGGCCAGGCGGGTTTGAATGGCTGCACAGAAGGAGACTCCACAACCTCCCTGGGCAGCCTGGGCCAGGCTCTGCCACCCTCAGCGCCAACAACTTTCTTCTCCTATTCAAGCGCAACCTCCTGTGTTCCAGTTTGCACCCATTGCCCCTTGTCCTATCGTTATTGGCAGCGAGAAGAGCCTGGCTCCATCCTCCTGACACTGCCCCTTTCCATATTGATCCCAGCAATGAGGTCACCCCTCAGTCTCCTCTTCTCCAAGCTCCAGAGCCCCAGCTCCCTCAGCCTTTCCTGGGCAGGGAGATGCTCCCCTCCCTTCAGCATCTTCGTGTCCCGCTGGGTCACTGTGTGTCTCTGCATTCCCTGCACAAGGTCCGGTTTGGTCTGGCTGATGCACTTGTGGGTGCACGGAGGACCCTGCCACCCGCTAAACCCGCTGGGTTTCTGATGTGCACCAGGGGAGGGTCCAGGGGCCCTGAGGGGCTTCGCTGCCCTTGGCCCCCGCTGGCAGCGGTGACACAAAGACCAGCGGCCGTGCCTAACGTCCCCTGCCCGGTGCCAGCGATGGGTCTGCGCTCCAGCTCAGCCCTGATCCACCCGAGAGCCCAGACCGAGGGAGCAGCTCCAGATTTCGAGGCGCTCGGTCCTGCCTTGCTCGCGTTTTCCGGGGTGCCCTGGTGGGAATCCCCCCACCTTCGCTGCCTCGGTTTCCCCGCCTTGTGAGACACGTTTGCGGCGCGGCCGTGAGACGGTTCCTCCACGAAGGTTATTGCTGCTTTTTTTTTTTCACCCTAGCAGACAGAGCAGATAGCAGTGAAATATGGAGCAGTCAAGGCTGCTGCCCTGCAGATTTGGGGGTGCTACAGCGTCCCGGTTCAGCACAACCCCGGAGATAAACCCCTGGCACTACTATTGAGGGTGGCGGGAGGGGAAGGCAGCATGTGTTCGAGTGGGAAAACCAAGCATGAGTGGATATGGGAGCGATGCCCATGGGGCTGGAGTGCTTGGGGGGAACATGGGGGGGACATCTCCGATCCCCCCAGCCCCGCCGGCAAAACGCGGATCCATGCGGTTGCCGCGGCGGCGCGAAGCGCGGAGTTGCTGCTTTTGCTGTGCGTTGGCACAGCCCCATCGCACGGCACCCGCCCCACGCGCACCCCATCGCACCCCTTGCACCCCCCCATCGCGCCCCTGCTCACCTGGCACCTGCCGCCCCCCGTCCCCGGCGACTCTCCCGGAGTTTGCAGCAGCTCCGGGCTGGACGGAGCGCGGCGCGAGCAGCCACGCAGGGAGGTTTGCACAGGGGCACCCCCCCGCACGCTGCCCCCCCATCTGCTGCACCGCGTCCTCCTCCCGCTTTAGGAAGGGGAGAAAAGGGAGCTACGGGGCCGCGATGGGGGTAACCGGCTCCATCCCTTCGGTGACACTTGGGCCAGAGCCCCGGCCGGCGCGGTGAGGGGTGCTGGGGTGGGTGTCCCCGGATCTGGGTGCCCGCAGCTGCCAGCGTCTGGGAGTCTTATAGCGAGACTGGCCTGGCAATAGGCTGGCCTTGGTGACAGCTTTGAGTGGCAGCTGGCGAAGGGCTGGAGCTGGGAGGGACAAGGACACAGCGTGGCTTGGCTTGGCTTGGCCTGGCTGCAGGATGTGCAGACTGGGGGGGGGTCACAAACGGGGGCTGAGTGGCTCCAGGGCTGTGCAAACACCACAGCACCAGCTCAGGATCTGGCCCCACACGCTGCACAGCCCCCCGGGGAAAGCAAGCGGCCCCCAGCTATGGGGCCAAGTGCTGGACGGTGCTTTACGTTGGGCTTTCCAGCCGTGCTGCGCACACGTGTGCAAGAGCACACGGGAGCACATGCACCCTCTGGGGCTGCAGAGCCCCCTCTGCCCCCCGGCAGCACCAGCACACGTGCAAAGCAGGCAGCAAGCAGCACGCAACTGCACGGAGAGCGGCACGCGTGCGTGCAATATGCATGTAATACGCACGTAGTGTGTACACGCTGTGCACGGTGCCACGTGTGTGTGCGACGCACGGCTGGCTGCACGTGTGTGTTGCTGTGACACCCCAGCTGGCGGGGGGGTGTGTGCAATCGCAGCCCCGGCTGGTGGGTTGGTGCCCGTGTGTGCGTGGGCTTCTCTTTGTATTGTCTGTGCAGGTGTGGGTGCGTGCAAGTGTGCATATGTGTGCATATTGTGTGTGCTCACGTGAGTATATGCAAGTGTGCATGCGTCTGTGCAGGTGTGGGTGCGTGCCAGTGTGCATATGTGTGCATATTGTGTGTGCACGTGTGGGTGTGTGCAAGTGTGCGTGT
>VWYH01000711.1:3416-15605 GCA_013399365.1 Pampusana beccarii | reverse complement strand
CTAAATGGTTCTATGATTCTACAGCAAGCATGATCTGGGAGAAGAGCCACTCTTGCTGCTCAGCTCCATGTGGGACTTTTTCTGGGAAGAAAGTAGCCTTGCTTCACTGTCACTGAAGCCACTCTCAAAGGCTCCCTCCAAAGTAGCCTTCAGGGCATGCTCAAGTTTGGGTGCTGATCACCCCAGACACTGACAGCAGTTTCACCCTAGGCCTGGCTCTGTGGGCTGAGGACTCTTGTTTAGCAGCAATTTTTTCAGTCTGAGCCACACCACCTTGGGCACAGCACAGACATGGAGCAAGGAGACACCCCTGCCCTGAGAAGCCCACTGTACATCCATGGCAGAAGACAGCAAGCAGCACCCATCAGCAGCCACCCTGTCCACAGTGACTGAGATGTGGTGAGCTGTGCTGAACCCCACAGAGCTACTCCAACAAACATGCTGAGGTCAAGCATCCCAAGATCCCATCCAAAGCCTTACTCACTTGGTTACCCATCTCATCACACCTGTCCAGCAGGGCACAGCTTGAGACTGGCCACAGACTGTACTGTTGAGAGCACAGCTGTAGTTGTCGCACATGAGCCAGGCCTGGCAGAGGACTTTTAGCCATGAAGTGCTAAATCCCGAGACAGAGGTGACATGCAGAGCAGCACTCTGAGGCATGTCCAACAATAACAGGATCATCAGGGAAGTGGGCGGATTCAAAAGAAACAAATATCTGCAACCTGGACTCAGCTGCCTCTGCCCACAGGACCATCTAGCTCCTTGAAGCTCAACACTCCCCAGTGCGGGCAGGGTGCAGACATGCTCCCTCCCCACAGCATGGTCCCCCTCAAGAACATCAAATTTGTTCATGTCAGACCAGAGAAGGACACTTCCAGGCCAAGATGAGGCAGTACCACGGCTGCAGGGATACCTCTCTGTGCTGCACCACTCCTTCCACAGCTCTTCAGGAGACAAAAATAAGGCTACATCTACTGCCCTGCTCTGAGGCCAGGCAATTCTCAGTGTCTGTCACAAACTCCTGGGGTGCCAGCAACACTGGGTTTGGGGCTGAACCCCCAGTTTAGCTGGGAAAGTGGGGAGATACCACCAGAAAAAAAGCACAATGGCCATGTACTGCTCATAGAAGATGATTCCTGCTGAGCAGGACGGATAGCCCAGGCCCCACACAGAGGAAACAAGCACCAGCCTGGTGTCCACCCTCTGCTCACTCTTGGGGAACCCTGGGCCTGGTGCATGCCTGCTGTTTCTCCCCTGCTGTCCTCCAGACAGATTCTTTGGGACACCCTGTGCCCTCACCCACCTGCTGAGGCAGTGGTTTAACTCAGGCTCTGGGCAGCCCTCCCCATCTCCTCTGCAGGCCATCCCATAGGCATAAGGTTTTTGTATCTGAAACACTACTAAACTTGACACTCTCCCTGCCCATGGTATTCATTATATTCTCATGATGCAAGGGATTTGCTGAAGGGTATAGGGGAGGTTGAAGGTGTCATTTTGCCCCCTTTCTGTACAGCCACAAGAACTGGTTGCATCCAACATGAAAAATAGTCTTTCATTTTGGACTCCACTATGACCTCAGCCATTCCATAGGGCAGGGGCATCAATCTCATTTTCACCAGGGGCCGCATCAGCCTTGCGGTTGCCTTCAAAGGGCCGAATGTAATTTTAGGACTGTATAAATGTAGGAGTACTACCTCTATGCAACCCACAGCTTCCATTTCCAAACCTCCAATCTATTTGGTGTTGCCACTCATATGACTTAGCCAGGTCTCATCAGTTTGGTCACCTACTTTTTTATTTTAAAAACTTTGCTTTTTCCAAGGGGCAGTTTTCTACAGATTACAACACACCTGAAGTTCCCAAATGAAGCTCCGGTAACTGTGCTGCGAACCTCCAAAACTGCTCCACCTGGTACCCTTGCAGTCCCACCTGTTTCAGAACTGGGAAAAACAGCACTGTCACCACACAAGACAAAACCAGAAAGCTAGATGATTATGCCACAGCTGAATTTGAAAATTTAATTCAGCAGGGAAGAGGAACCAGGAAGAAAAGATNGTTTTTGTATCTGAAACACTACTAAACTTGACACTCTCCCTGCCCATGGTATTCATTATATTCTCATGATGCAAGGGATTTGCTGAAGGGTATAGGGGAGGTTGAAGGTGTCATTTTGCCCCCTTTCTGTACAGCCACAAGAACTGGTTGCATCCAACATGAAAAATAGTCTTTCATTTTGGACTCCACTATGACCTCAGCCATTCCATAGGGCAGGGGCATCAATCTCATTTTCACCAGGGGCCGCATCAGCCTTGCGGTTGCCTTCAAAGGGCCGAATGTAATTTTAGGACTGTATAAATGTAGGAGTACTACCTCTATGCAACCCACAGCTTCCATTTCCAAACCACCAATCTATTTGGTGTTGCCACTCATATGACTTAGCCAGGTCTCATCAGTTTGGTCACCTACTTTTTTATTTTAAAAACTTTGCTTTTTCCAAGGGGCAGTTTTCTACAGATTACAACACACCTGAAGTTCCCAAATGAAGCTCCGGTAACTGTGCTGCGAACCTCCAAAACTGCTCCACCTGGTACCCTTGCAGTCCCACCTGTTTCAGAACTGGGAAAAACAGCACTGTCACCACACAAGACAAAACCAGAAAGCTAGATGATTATGCCACAGCTGAATTTGAAAATTTAATTCAGCAGGGAAGAGGAACCAGGAAGAAAAGATGGAAAGTTAAGGAAGGCAATTAAAAAAGAAGCCCTACAGCAGTAGTACAAGAGATTGCTTTGCTGCTGCTGAGACTGCAAGCACTGGAGGTGGGTCCATCAAATAATCACCTGTGAAATGTGTATTTTTCATAAAAGATGCTGAACCTGACAGCTGGAAATGGACACTTCTCAGGAAGGGCCTAAGATAAGAAAGCACTCTCCACCCCCGGGAGAATCAGACAAGGCCACACACTCAGTGGACATGGAGGCTTTGGGTGACTTCTTATGACGTGGAGTCACTCCCTGTGAACCAATATAGGAAGCTCCCATCTTCTCATTTTTCCTCACTGCCTATTTTGAATGTAGTAATGATGAGGGGAGAGGCAGCGCGCAAAGGCTGGGCCATAGAAAATGCTGATACAGAAGGCTGCCTCTTCCTCTCTCTAGGTACTGCTTGACCCTTTGACTGCCAGCTCTGAAGGCAAGGATCACACTGATAAGTCAGCAAGCTGCTAGACAGAGAGAGTTCCTTCCATAAATGTAGGAAATAATGACATTGTCTGAATGTTGCCCTGTGAGACTGTCACCCTGGTGTAACTAGATATCCTGCTTTGACAGCCAGTTTGGCTTCATTTTCTGCCAGTAGCCCCGTTGCTGAGGGCTCACCTGAGAGCATCTATAACTGCATATTTTTTTCTTGTCTCTTTCTTGGGGGCATAAAACCAGAATAATTATCTCAGTTTCAGTCCTGAAATAGTGATGGCACAAAGCACCCTTAAGGGAGTACCTCAGGCAGGGAAGTCACCAGTGGCTGAGCTGGCACCATTGCCCCACAAACCAGCCATGACTACACCTGGCTGCTCGGAGGGAGGGCTGTTCCAGACAGCACTGTGACCACAAGGTTTCATGTGCAAAGGGGCCCACTGGCGCAGGCTGCCATACCTGCTGATGCAGGTGGACAAGGCTGATAACAGGTTGGTAAAAGTGATCACACACCCCAGCACCTTCCCTGCCAGGAACACAGGCCCACAGTCCAGCTTGGCCAACACCTCAGTCATGGTTTGGACAGCCCTGCTTGCACACCTGCCAAAAAAAACCCAACAGTGGGCATGGAGAGAGGACTGAGTGCTGTGACAGCAGGGGAATGGCAACAGCCAGGCGGGGCACATGCACTCTCTTTAGGGCTCTGCTTGGCAGCGCTCAGTCTGATGGCCTGGGGACTGTGGGCTGTGGCAGGTGCTGGGGCTGGCAGGGCAGGAAGAGAGGTGCAGGCAGGTTTCTACAGAGGTGGCTAGTGTGCCCTGGGAGGGGGTTACAGCACAAATCCAGAATTTCTGGGTGATGTCTGGACAGGTTTTAATTCTATTGCCAATTTGAAGGGAAAGAAATGCCCTGGCAGGGCTTTAAGTGTTGCAGAACACAAAGACTTTCTCCTGGTTATTTTGCAGCCCTGGGAAAGCTGTTAATAGCCAGCAATTGGACATCAAGCATCTTCTCCTCTTGGCCTGTGCCATGTGGGGAGAAGCTGTCAGGGGAAGTTTGCTATTGAGGCAACAAAAGAGCTCAAGCAGTAGCTATAAATCTCAAACCTCTCCTGCTGTGTGCTCCTGGAATAAATGCTTTTTTAAATCCCTCCATCTGATACCTAAAATCAGCAATTAGTAATAAAATAAGTCTATATGAATAAGGGTCATAGATTTTAGACATTTACTAAGAATAAGGTTCACAGATGTTAGGTGTTAGGCACTTGTTAGGTGTTAAGTCACAAGAATGGTATTTGTTAACATAAGCAGGAGAAGGTTGGGAAACAATGCCCTTGCTCACAGAAGATAAGGTGGTGACACCAGCGCAAGCAGGTTACAAGACGAATAACAAAGGAATGTAATGCATAAGCAAAGTATTTCCAAGAAATGTAATGAATATGTATGATCTGGATGGATATAACCTGTGCCTGGAACAACTTCTGCCCCCCACCCCAAGGATGGATCCCCTGGGGTTGGTGGCATGCCAATAAAGGATGCTTGCTTTTAAACCAGCAAATTTTGGTTTTAGAAGTTTTTTTACTTGGCTGATTTGTAGTATCAATCATGTCCTTTCCAAGGAGCCAGGATGCCCTGCTGGGCTGTGCTGCAGCTGCTCTGTCTGGGTATTTTATTTCTCATTGCCAGAAACCTGCTGGGGAAGCAGCTGGGTTGGTTCTCTGATACTGGGTTTAAAGAAAATAATAAAAATATCATTTCCTTGAGAGGGAGAGCAAGCATGTTGCCATAAACTGAGGCATGGAAATGACCTTACAACCCTTGAGATTGTAAAGAAGGTACGTATTTACAGCACTGGACACACAGGGGAATAATTCCACCCAAGATGTGTGCAAATTTCCACTAGCTGTGAGCTTGGTTAAATGATGTAAAGTGTTACATATTCATGAAAGTTCTAGGAATGCCTACACATATTCATAACCTGTCCCCGAGAAGGCGGTTCTTATTACAATGAGTTCCGGGAAATCATTTCCATAGTCTCCACCTTCGGCCCCTCCTGGTTGCGCCTGCGCAGTGATCGTGAACCAGGGTCTTCTCGCTGTACACCATTACCTTTGGCCTGGTGTGCTGAGTTGGTTAAAGTGGCTTATCTCCTGTCCTGTGCCCAAGTTTCAGTTATCTCATTCACCCAAGGATGCATCCAAGGTTTTGTATCTTTGCAAGGCCTGTAAAGTCATCAGCGAACTTCTGTTTCTCTTACAAGAAGTTACACAAAGCTAAGCAAGGCTGTGGGTTAAGGGTTTGCTCTCTAAGTGTTAGTTCTGTAAGTGTTAATTAGTTAAGTGTTAATTAGTTAATTCCCTGCATCAAAACTTTGCCTCGGCAGTGTAAAGCCAGGGCTGTCTCAGCTAGGAGAAGAACACTTGCAGCAGATGTAGCTTAAAGATAGCAGCAGGTCCTGATTCAGGGTGGTCATGCAGGACAGGCTGGTTCTCGTGGTGCCTTGGACCTCTGCAGGCAAAATGTCCTTAAACAGTCAAACATGAAGGTGAGTACATAGGAACAGAGAGCAGTCTGCAATTGTGTCCTATGACTGCATCCCAGAAAATGTCATCCCAAGAGGGCTTTGGAGACCTTAAAAGTTGGTGAATAAAGGTGAATGTCTGGTGACCATGCAGCTGAAAAGGTAAGAGTGGGTTGGTTTTGCTGGGGAGGAGTGTGTAGGAGCAGGGCGTGTTGTGGAAGAGTCTCTCCCCCTTGATGCCCCCATCCCCATGAAGCTAGGGCTACATGTCCTGAGGTAATAGTGCTCACTCATTGCCCGTTGCCTGGCCTCTGCATCCTGTGAGCTGCTGGAGCAGGACAGGCTGTGGACTCCTAGCTGGGGTGGCTTTCTCCTCTCAGTGATATAGCACTAGTGCCTGTGGGTAGCTCAGGGATGTTCCCCACAACAGGAGCTCCTATGCCCACCTGGGGCTGTGGAGCCACCACTTGGGTCTTGCCTGTTTGTTTGCTCAGGGAAGTTCAGCAGCTACTTCTAATCTGGTAGCTGGTTTCTGTATGCTAATTGTCTCCAGATGGAAGATTTAACTTGGGGTGGTTCATTAGCAAAAGCCAGTCCCTTATGAGTGCTGACCTGGACCTCAGCCTTGCTCCTCTTGCCTGGAGTGGTGCTGGTGCATCCAGGTGTGGGTGTGCCCCTGTTTGGGTGTCTCTTGATTCCGAAGCCTTTGGGTGAGAAATTATCTGATGCGCAGTGCCTAGCTGCACAGCTGGTGTGAAAGCAGAGGTGAGTCTCTGGGATCCTGCTAGCTGCAGACAGCAGGCATCACCTCCTACAGGGCAAGGCTGCCCTGTGCGATCTTCTCTTGGGGATATAGCACTGGGATGTGGCAGGGCTGTGTGTAGCAATGGAGACATGGAGGTGGAAGAGCAAGGCTCACATCCCCAGAGCAGTGTATGGCTTCTCCCAGCTTGTGCCTCCGCTCTGAGACCTTCCTTAGCAGGATGTGGCCTACCAAGCATGGTGGTGGGGATACCGTAAAATTGGAAAATTGAAGAAACTTCTAAAACCAGGGTTTAAGGTTTTAAAAGCAAGCATTCCATTTAATGATGAATGCACATCACTCAGGCACTCTCACAGGATAGCTCCGTCTAGTGAGGGCCCCGAACAATTCCCAGACACAGGTTTTATCCACACAGAACATACACATTCATTACATTTCCAGGAAATCCTTTGTATATGCATTACATTCCTTTATTATTCGGCTTGTAACTGCAAAAACAACATGAACCAGTCCTTCTGCTAGTCTTGCCACCTTATCTTCTGGGAGCAAGGGCATTGTCTCCTAACCTTCTCCTGCTTATCTCAACAAATTCCATCCTTGTGACTTAACACCTATTAAGTGCCTAAAACCTAACATCTGTGAACCTTATTCTTATTAAACTTCATAAGTGCCTAAAATCTATGACCCTGTCATGGTTTAACAAGCCAAAACTGGAAGGTCCCAACTTCCCTTAAGTGCAAAGCATGACGCTAATGGGATGAAATACTCTTATTGATCAATTTGGATGTCAGTCAAGCTCTGCCCCATCTCTGCCCCCCTTCCTCGCTGTCTCACACCTGTAAGCAAGGCGCTCAGAATGTCCTTGGCTCTCAGACCAGAGCAATTAAAAACATTAGCCCTGTGCTGGGGTGTTATCTGCTTGTTCTCAAACTAAGTCCAAATAATGAGTGTGCTAGCTATAAAAAATAAAGGTTTCAAACTGCACAAAGAAAATTAACCCATTTTCAGCCAAACCAGCACAGACCCTTATTTTTATTAACTTATTTTATTACTAATTGCTGATTTTAGGTATCAGTGGTCCTTGTGTGTGTTGCTGCTTCTCAGTGGGGTGGCTGGAAAAGCTCCCTGCATGAACTGGGAGTCCTGCTCTTGGGTATTGGAGTGCTCTGTTTTCACACTGTGCCCTTGCAAACAGCCCTGGGCTGCCTGAACTGTGCCTGCTCATGACTTCTGATACACACTGCAGATGGATAGCAGGGGATGTCACCCCTCACACCCTAGGACACAGGTCACTTTTGTACATTTTTACAAGAGGGGCAGCTGCAATGTGTGCCAGTCACACTCTCCTGTGCGGTGATGCCAGCTTCTGTCTTCTTTCATACCTCTCCTTCCCTTGCTTGCAGATACTGCAGGTGATGGTACAAGAAGACCCACATAGAGAAGAAATCTGCCTTCATTGACCTCTTATGTGCTGTTCCTCTAAAGCAAATCTACAGTCAGCCTCCATTTTGGGCACTGGGGTGGTGCAGAAGGCAATGCCAGCATGTGCTGGGTGGTCAGGGATTTATGTGGAGCCATCAAGGTGCTAGAGGGGGAGAGTGGATTGAGTTACTTCTGGGGTGCAGGCAGTGCTGAAAGGTCCCTGGAGTTGCACAGGGGGGTTGTTGGACCAGACCCCACTGCAGGGAGGAACCAGGGTGCTAATTTCAGGTGTTTCTGCCAGGGTGCCAGCTGGGTGGGATCAAGGAAAGCAGCATTACCCATGGCTGGCAGGGTGAGTTATGTTACTGGCAGCTGAATCACTATGAAATGGTCATTGCCAACCATGTATGTGCAGTAGGGCTTGGACAGCACAGGGTCTGTGAGGAGTGTGAGAGGCACAGAGGGAGCCTGGGTAGTTGAGGCATCTGCTCTTGGGCTCATCTCATCCCCTCCACATTCTCCTCTCCTCTCCAGTTCACAGTGTGCCTATATTGCAAGGAGCAGATGGTTTACCAGCAGTTCCTGTCTGTGGAGAGACCCAGTGCTCTGCAGGATTGGAACTGGAGCTACTGTGGCCACTATGCCTTCTAACACGTCCTGTACCCCCATGCCTGGATCGTCTATGAGCTCTCAAAGCAAAATGTGGTCCTCACTTGTCATCAGGTCTCCATTGTCATTCCCCATGACTATAAGGTAAGGAGGTGATGGCCCTGTGCTCACTGCAGCCCATCCCATGGGAGCGCTGGGCCACAATGGGCTGCAGCAGCATGGCTCTTATGAAGCAGATGCACTTGACACACACACACACCCCCACCCCCCCCCAGCCAAACCAGCAGTAGTTTGGTACAGGCTCCAAAGGAGGTAAAGGCCTGAGCTGCAGCCGGGCCAAGCACTCCTTTCAGGAAACCCACAAGGAAGCAGAACAGCACACTGAATACTGATCAGCTGTGGGTGCAAGGAGTCTCATGCATACCTTTCCCACTGTATGCAGTTTGACTACAAGCCAACCACTTTATTCCATAAATATGACAGCCTAGGTCAGCCTACTTTGAGCTCGCTCTCTCTGCCCAACAAGCATGGCTGTATAGCGATGACCTTTTACTACTCACACATCACTGGATGAGCCCAATTTAAGTTTTATATCAGTCATTTAGCTTACATAAATGTGTTTTAAACAGAATGAATCACTTAGAATTATAAGGTCGTGTGATTTTTAATATACTGTCTGCCTCATGTTACTTAGTAAGCTAAATTTGCTGAAATCTTAAGCTGTTTGTTGTAAAGTTCTGCTCATATTCCTCAAAATTGTATCTACTTAATGAAAACAAAAGCAGCTACAGACCATCATGGATGCCTGCAAGATAAGGCCTGTTTTGCACTTTTTGCTGGGAAGAAATAAGATTCATTCAGACAAAATAACACCTTCAAGGCTGGCATGAAGTGGCTATGGACTATAAACAATGTCTGCAGCTAAACAAAACAAAAGCCTCTCTGAAGTCCGTGAAAGGATCCAATGAGAAGCAAAAAGACCCCAGATTCAAATATTACTATTGGGGTGAATCATGGTGTAAGGGGCAGGTAAATAGTCTGTAAAGGTATAATTACCCAGGGATTTCAATGCTTGGCTGGGACCTCTACAAAGGCACCCAGCTCGAGCCAACCCTGCTGCTGTACTACTCCATTAAATTATTTATTTCTGTGAACTTTGATGCCTGAGAGCTTACTTCAAGTCACACTTTAAGTGATCTAAACACTGCTCTGTGGCAAGCAGGACCCTACATCACTCATCCATGACACTACTAAGAAAAAAAGATTCTAACTGCATGGAAAATTACCTTAATTTCAGCTAACCCAGCACAATGGTCTTCACCATGGGCTGCAGGGGAATTTCTGCTCTGGCACCTGGAGCACCTCCCCCCCCTCCTTCTTCACTGACCTTAGTGCCCGCAGGGTTGTTTTTCTCACATATTCTCACTCCTCTCTCCCAGCTGCTGTTGCACAGCAGTTTTTACCTTTTCTTAAATATGTTATCACAGAGGTGCTACCACCACTGCTGATTGACTCAGCTTTGGCCAGCAAAGGGTCTATCTTGGAGCTGGCTGGCACTGGCTGTGTCAAACATGAGGGAAGCTTCTGGTATCTTCTCACAGAAGCCACACCTGCAGCCTCCTCACTAGTAAAACCTTGCCACACAAACTCAATACACTCATTAGGAAAGAAAACAAACAGACATGTCAAACAAGGGCTCAATGCCCTTTGCATGGACTCATCTAATATGTGAACTCACTAATTCATCACTTCAGCAACTCACAAAGTTTCTAACTCACAAGTTCCCTAATCCCTAACTCACATCTCCTAACTTTGGTGCCCATAAGCACCCCAGGCAGGCACCCATGTGGGCAGGGAGAGGCACAAAGGGCTTTGAGTGGGTGCTGCCTGGGGGCTGCAGGGCTGCCAGAGGAAGAGGCTGTCGGATGGGGCAGGGATTTTGGGGCAGCAAGCACGCAGTGCCCTGGGCAAGTGTCAGGGCTTGTCCACCATTCTCTTCATCTTGCAGGGGGCCCCTACCTGCCCTTCCCCAGACTTCCTCTCTCTCCTTTCCTGCTGGGCTCTGGGGCTGCTCTCAGGCCTCCCAGCTCCTGGGGAGTGCATAGAACAGAGCCTGTCCAGTGTATGCCTTTACTGGCCAAGCCACAACTGGCTGAAGTGTCTGGTGGTTCAGCTTTTGATCAAAAGCCACCCCTCCACTCTCATCCTCACCCCTGAATCCTCAGGACTCATTCTTAAGCTCACCCTCCCCAAACGCCTGCTGTGGCTGTCACCAGCAGCATGAGTGAGTCCCTACCTCAGCACTTCCCTTGAAAACCACTTCTCCAAATGGTCTATAAGGTTAAAGCGTCGGGAGCCCAGCGGGAGCAGGAGGATGAGGCTGGGAACCCTGGCAGGGGAGCTCACATGGGATGCAGGGCTACTGAGAACCATGGGATCTTGGCATGGGGTAATGCTCATGTAGGGGATCAGTCAGCCACTCTCCGGATGGAGGAGGAGTCTCTGTTGCAGGGGTTCTTGCAGCAGCTCCAGCAGGGTCAGGTGAGACTCCCCGAAACACTCGGTGTTCAGCTCTTGTCCGGCTGTTGGCCATGCTCCAGTGCAGGCATGATCCATCATTACTGCTTGTCTCAGCTACATGGGAAACAGCACTTACATGTCTTATTGCATGCAGAAGGCTGTCCTACATGACCAGTTCTGCAGGAACTGTTCCTAGCAACTGTTTACAAATGTCTCAACACTGAACATCTTAGTGCCCAGTGTATCAGTGCCCAATATCTGTCTCAATCCAGCTGTTGTCTCACCTAAGCAGATGGAGCTGGAGAGTTCCCAGGTCACCCAGGGACTCCATGGCTGGTCAGCACCGTCACACTGCATTGATGACAGAAGAATAAATCTGATTTTTCAAGGATGTAACTTCACTTATAAATGAAGTCACGTAGTTCCTGCCCCCTCTGCTGTGTCTGCATGGTCATCACTTCCACCAGCCCCCTGGTCAGGACTGCACACCCTGCTTTGCTTCTCTCCTTGGCCCAGCTCTGGCTGCAGCCTTGCCAGGCATGGACCATCATGCTGGGAGGATGGAGGAGCTCCTCAGCCAGGTCCCCAGACATTCCTGGGGCTGACTGGGAGCCGGGGCACCCTCCCACAAAGCCAGGTGGCATCCATTTCGGCAGCAACCTTCCACTCCTGAGGACAATGGGCAGGCTTAGCATCTGTCCTGGGTCATTGGGGGGGGCAGTGAGAGGAAGTGGTCTGAGTCAGGTGACCATGAATTGACCAATTGGAGTATTCCATCCCATTCATGACATCCTGGATATAGAAGGTGGAGACCAGAAGGACCTTGCTGCTTCTTTCTGCCTGGTCTTCTACTGCTTCACTTTTCTCCTTCTTCGTCTCTGCCATCCCTACAAGCTGAGGCCTCGTGACAGACTGAATCTAGCTCTGGTTGGCTGCAGGATCCTGCTGGAGCAGTTGCTGGGAATTGCAAGACTGGTTCTATAATATTTGTTCTGCCTTATTTTTCTCTATGTTTATTTAGTAGCATTAGTAAAACGTTTTCAAATTTTCCAACTCTCTTCTCTCTGTCCTTCTTTTCCTTTCCTCTCAAAATTGCCTGTCCTTACTGAAAAGGGGGGGGGGGGGTGCGGGGAAGGGGGAAGAGGGTTAAGGAAAATA
>VWYH01000697.1:0-40087 GCA_013399365.1 Pampusana beccarii | reverse complement strand
CCTCCACTGTGGCAACCCAGACTTCAAGCTCACCAACTACTGCCTCCACTCTCTCCCAGTCATCCCTGACAACGACATATGGCACCACAGTTGTCTCCAATACCACTGCCCCAGCAACACGAGAAATGACCATCACCACAACCACCGCCAGGGCCAGCACCGCCAAGACATCTCCTCCTCC
Source organism: Pampusana beccarii (assembly GCA_013399365.1). Lineage (NCBI taxonomy): Eukaryota > Metazoa > Chordata > Aves > Columbiformes > Columbidae > Pampusana > Pampusana beccarii. The sequence goes on along the minus strand of VWYH01000697.1, from coordinate 39,906 downwards.
AAGAGAAGGCACAACCATCACCACACTCACACCAACAGCATCCACCTCAGCCAGTAGCACTGCCAGCACCTCCACGACCACCACAGGAAGCACCACAACATCCACATCCACATCTACTGCAGTAGAAATCTCCACTGTGACCACCGAGGTTTCAACGTCACCCACTACTGCTTCCAGCCTCCCTCAGTCAGCAACTACAAGCACAATTCTTCCAACATCTGTTTCTTCTACTAGACGAAGTACAGCCACCAGTTTTTTTCCCACAAGTGTCACTACCACTAGCACACGAGGTATGTCATTGTCTACCTTTGCAAAGATACAAACAAATATTTTCATAGAACAACAATGCTATAACTGTTTTCTGTGACTTCTTCCACTATTATCCCTATTTCTTCCAACAGATAAACCACCTTTTTATCTGTCTCTCCTTCTGCTACTAGTATCTCTGCTAGACAAGCAATAGGTCAAATAGTTGAATGCAACAAAAATGTTGGCTCGATTTGCTGGAATGTTGAACAGTCCTCTCCAGTATGCTAAAATTATGAGTTGAAAATCCTGTGCCATAAACTAATGCATGTTTTGTCTTAACCGTATCTACAGCTGGTACATCACAATCAAGCCATGTTACAACAAGCACTTCTGTAATCATCAATTCTTCCCCCAGCACACCTGTCACAACAGAAGCAAGTACATATGTTACATCAAGCAGAACAACTTCGTGTTTTTGTCACGTGACTGGTAATTATTTTTCTCCTGGTGAGTGTCTAATTTTATCGTTATAAAAATTTTCATAAGCCATACAAACCCTTAATACTCTATTAAAGTAAACATAACCACTCAAAATAACCTAACCATAGAAATTTTTATACATGAATACACTCAATAGTTTTACAATATTTTCTTGTTTTCTTTTGTTTTCCCTAAGCGTTTTCATTGATCTTCCAATTTCTCCTCCTATTTTCCTCTACAGGGGAAGTGGTATACAACAAAACAGATGGGGCCGGTTGTAATTTTTACGCACTTTGCAGCAAGGAATGTGAAACTCAGCCATTCCAGGGGCCATGTCCTTCAACAACTCCTTTCACTTCAGAAACTACAGCACAAGCCACTTCATCCACAGAACGTGTATCTGCTCCTGTCTCACCAACACCACCATCCCCCACAACTTCAGCAGAAATTAAGTGCACTGATGTCAGTCCTCCACGAAAGGTGGTTCTCCTCATTATTTTTTAATATATCACCATTGCAAAACCAGCCCAATTTCTGTCCTCTAATAGCCAATTCAAATCAACTCGTATGTATTTCAATAATAAAATTATTATAACAGGTCATGTTACAAATGATGTGATAGTGCACAATTCTTCAATCTGGCATTGGCAGGCTTTTGACTAATCTGGAGATGGAAAAGCTCACTAAAACCATGGCAGGGACTATTTTTTAACAAAAGCCATTTAAACGTCATAGAAGTAAGTAGAACAGCAACAAAAGTGTCAAAATCCCATTCTTTCTACACAGAAGAAAATTCTGAGGTTGTTGTCAACTTGCCTCCTCCTAAGGCCTGAAATCATATGCTAAGAGAACTCTAATCTGAACTTCCTACCAATTTTGAGAGTCTATCTCACCTTGAAACAGAACAACTAGGGTGAGAGAGCACTTAAGAATAAATCATTTACATGTTTTCAGCCTGGAGAGAACTGGACAAGTGAATGCCAGCAGTGTTCCTGTGACACCGTCACTGCTACTGTACAATGCCAGAAGGTCACATGCCCGCCACAAGTTTGTGACCTAGGGTTTGTTTCCATTGCTGTAGTACCACAAGAAGATCCATGTTGTCCTGAATATGTATGTGGTAAGTATTAAAAATACATATATAAATACCAGACTACACATTCCAGTAAATTACATTTGCACTTCTGTTAATATCTAAGCGTGTATTACAATAACAGCAGAACCTCCTTTAAATTGTTCTGGCTCAGTTAACATGCATCAGTTTTTGGCTAAGTATGCAGTAGAAGCTTATTTAAAAACAAAATGTTATTTTCAGTGAACTTTGCTGAGAGAATTGGAACAAGCAGGAGAGCACCATCTCTGTATCCGTAATCATAAAGGTTATTAATGCATTTGATGTTATTACTGTAACACTGGAGTACATTAACATTAGTCTAACTGTAGCTAAATTAAGATGCGTAAACATATGAACAAGCCAGCAGAAAGCTTGAGAGTTAACTACAAAAGCAAGTAACAAAAAACAACAATACAAAGTGAATTGTAATGAGTATCTGAACTGTCAATGTATGAAAAATAATAATTATACTTACACCTTTGTTGAATGCTCATGAAAATTAAAAAATCTAAGCGCTATATATGTTTATTTGTATACGTAATTTTTATATATACATATATTTNCTAAGTATGCAGTAGAAGCTTATTTAAAAACAAAATGTTATTTTCAGTGAACTTTGCTGAGAGAATTGGAACAAGCAGGAGAGCACCATCTCTGTATCCGTAATCATAAAGGTTATTAATGCATTTGATGTTATTACTGTAACACTGGAGTACATTAACATTAGTCTAACTGTAGCTAAATTAAGATGCGTAAACATATGAACAAGCCAGCAGAAAGCTTGAGAGTTAACTACAAAAGCAAGTAACAAAAAACAACAATACAAAGTGAATTGTAATGAGTATCTGAACTGTCAATGTATGAAAAATAATAATTATACTTACACCTTTGTTGAATGCTCATGAAAATTAAAAAATCTAAGCGCTATATATGTTTATTTGTATACGTAATTTTTATATATACATATATTTATAAAAAATAATAAAAAGAAAAAGGTAGCCGTAAATTAAGCCTGAAACAGGAAGGTCAAAACAAAGTAACTGTGAAGTTTGAAGTGGTTCTGTGAAAGATTTGAATGGGATCTGTCATGTTGTCAAATTATTTATGTGACCACAGCACGAATACCTTTTTTCCACTCAGATTCAATCTTCCATACAAACCATGTTCTCAGAGGTCATAAAGAACCAATAACAAAGGCATGTTTGAAGATTACTGGACTTCTAGGGTTCAAAGAGGAAACAACTCATTTAATTTGAAGTGAACCTGATATCGAAAGGGCAAAAACCGATTTTTCATGCATAGCTCAAGTTTGAAGTTCCTCCTTAACTCTTCTAGCTGATTTCAAAGATAAAACTTTACATCAAGATACACAAAATATGAGATCTAGGCATGTAGGTGGATTGAATTAAAGTTTTCCATAATCTCTGTGTTACTTATAGAACTTGATAACATCTTCTCAGGAAGTCTCATAATTTAAGTTTACTCTGGCAATGTTTTGCTCTTGTTTTTCAGAACCTGCCTGCCTGGTTAATGGTACAATGTACAAGGTGAGAATGTTATACTTACAGTGGTATATTGTTGGAAGTGAAACATACACCCTTCCTACCAGAATAAGCCTTTGAGAAAGTTGTTTTCCCAGTACCTGTTTTTTGATCTCTAGCCCTTAACTGGAAGGGTTTGGGTTTTTTTTCCTAATGTCAAAACCAAAATTGTCACAGAAGAGTTCCTCAAGATGTAGCATAAAACAAGATGGTACCGTTTTTAGTGAGGTACTTTCTTTTTAAGCAATCTCCCACTGTGGAATTAACGAATTTTTCAAATGAGCTGATGAATTGCCCAAACTCAACCACTCTTTGAAATAAGCCCAGAGAACCTACAAAACTAAATCTAGGATTTTTGCTTTAATTGATACCTAAATATTTTCTAAAATTAGTACTTAGGTTGTTTAGTCAAAATTTAAACATTAGCACTGAAGCCTTTTGGGGACACATTTTAGAAAGACTTAAATCCATGGCAAAATTTGTATCTCTGCCTATGTATCTGTATATGTATTCACTTAATCACCTTTTGTAAATTAGAACTGTTTTATAACCATTGAACATGGCTTAACAGGGAAAAAAAATATTAAATGGAGCACTGAAAAGCTGCTAAAATAATGAGGCAGTACAAACCAGTCTTACCTGCATGCTATTAATCTACTTTTCTCTTTTTTATTCCTTCATTTAGTTTCTACCTAATGTGTACTTCCTTGCGAGGCATAAAGCCAAATAACTTTATGTTCAAAGAGAGTTGAACTCAGTCACACTTGCATTTCAGCCACCTTAATGGTTCTCAGCAATGCTTTCAACCCTCCCTATACATTTTCTAGAAACTGTTGCCATTTGATTTTTTTTTTCTGTCTTCCAGGTTGGAACATCAATAATCAATTCGTGTATGAACTGTACCTGCTTTTCTCAGAATGGTACAGCGAGCCAGGCAGATATGCACTGTGAAAGAGTTCCGTGTAACACATCTTGTCCACTGGTGAGTTCAGATTCTCCAGGCTGCCAAATCAGCCCTCAACTACAGGAAGACAAAAATTCTCCACCAACAACTCAACATACTTTCTCTTTTACCTCCTTGTGAGTAGGGTTATGAATATAGGACTACGGATGGAGAGTGCTGTGGGAAATGTCATGAAATAGCTTGCACAATCAAACTAAGTAATGGCACTGTTCGTGTGCTCAATGTAAGTATTCATTTCATTTTCAGACCTATTAGCGATATAGGTTAGAACAGCTAAGAGTCAATTCATGTCCCTTACTAGTAAAAATTCTGTAATTAATACTGAAATTACCCTGAAAACAACACACCAGTTTCCTCAGTTGAACACTTGGAATAATATATTCTTGATATGTGCGGTTAAGTGGGCAGTGGTTTTCAATTTGTGGTCTGAGTGTTCAGATCCAGGGTTTACACTTTCAAGCTAGCCACGGTTTGCAAAATTTCACTTTTGCTGCTTGAAAGAAGTTAAGAAGCATCTGAGAATCTTTGAGGTGAGAGAACTGAATTATCTCAGACATTTTTGAAGTAATCATACTATACTTGATCACAACAAAAATTAAAATTGTTCGCTTTTCTTAAAAAATCTTAGGTTGATGAGGTCCTGCCACTCGATCATTGCAACCAATACAAATGTGAAAAAATTGAAGATCAATTTGTTGCAGCCCAAACTAGAAGAATATGCCCTGAGTACAACCCAGGAGAGTGTGATCCTGTAAGTTTTAATCAGTTCTTCATTAAAAAAACAAGGGGGGGGTGCAAGGAAGAATACAACAAATCACTTTCACCGAAGTTGCAGGAATGTCTGAAGAATCAAATTAATATTGCTGTAACATTAGTAATAAGAAAAGCTTAGTATATTTACATGAGGCTACAAGGACTCAGGACTTCTATGGTGGAGACAGTAAGTCATCCATCATTCCATTCAGTGTTCAACACAGGAGCTTTCTGCCCAGTATCAGTAAAGTTAACTCATATTCTTACTTGTGATTGCCATTTGTGCATTAATATAAATCCTCCTTCTTTACTTTTGCAAAGGATGAAGCAGAGACTACTACTGATGGGTGCTGCAAAATATGTAAACGTAAGTAACGCTGTGTTAATGTTTTCTGTTTGAAGAGCAGTGTATTAAACTTCTATCTTTGAGTGAATGGAAGGATTCTTCACTCCCCCAGTTTTCACTTATTTATCAAGACTTTGTGCTTCACTATGTATTCAAAAGGAAAAAATGAATTTTGCTTTTCTGATACTCAATACCACAACCCAAACCACCAATGCTCAAGCCTCTGCATTATCTTCCAAAAACACTGTGCAGCTGAGATCAAAGAACAACCTAAAAACTCCAGATGCATTACATAGTACTCCCCACTCAGTGTCATACACTGCAGATTCTCAATAAGCAGACATTATGTACTTCGAAATTGTTTTAGCATTCACTTAGTTCTGAACTAGAGATTTAAAGTGTACATTTTCCCCTCTCTTTTCATGCAGCTAAGAAATGCAAACTTCACAGCAAAAACACTGTGATCCGCCACGGTGACTGTGAATCTTCTGAACCTGTTGAGCTGGCATATTGTGAAGGAACTTGTCCTGGCTCCTCAGTGTAAGTTCCAAAAACGTGATTTAGCATCTCTTTGGCTACATGTATACACCATGTATTCTGGTCTCTCAAGTTAATCAGTAACCCAGGGGTACTGTGTATACATTCTCCTGAGCTGGAAGACAGGGAAAGGGAGCAAAATGAAGCCCCCATAATCCAAGGGGAAAAGGTCGCTGACCTGCTACACCACTTAGACACACACAAGGCTATGGGGCCAATAGGATCCACTCAAGGGTACCGAGGGATCTGGCGGAGGTGCTCACCAAGCCACTTTCAATCATTTATCATCAGTCCTGGCTAAACGGGGAGGTCGCAGTTGACTGGAGCTTAGCAAATGTGACGCCCATCTACAAGAAGGGCTGGAATGAGGATCCAGGGAAGTACAGACCTGTCAGTCTGTCCTCAGTGCTGGGGAAGGTTATGGAGCAGATGATCTTCAGTGTCATCACATGGCATGTTTAGGACAACCAGGTGATCACGCCCAGTCAGCATGGGTTTATGCAAGGCAGGTCCTGCTTGACCAACCTGATCTCTTTGTATGACAAGGTAACTGCTTAGTGGATGAGGAAAAGGCTGTTTCCTCATGGTGTTTACCTGGAGTTTAGTAAAGCCTTTGATACTGTATCCCACAGTATTCTCCAGGGGAAACCGGCTGCTCATGGCTTGGACAGGTGTACCTGGCTGGATGGCCAGGCCCAAAGAGTTGTGGTGAATGGAGTTAAATCCAGCTGGTGGTCAGTCACAAGTGATGCTCCCCAGAGCTCAGTATGGGGGCCAGTTCTGTTTAATATCTTTGTTAATGATCTGGATGAGGGGACTGAGTGCACTCTCAGTAAGTCTGCAGAACACACCAAGTTGGGTGGGAGTGTTGATCTGCTGGAGGGTAGGAAGGCTCTACAGAGGGGACAGGTTGGATTGATGGGCTGAGGCCAGTTGTATGAGGTTCAACAAGGCCAAGTGCCAGGTTCTGCATTTGGGTCACAACAACTCCAGGTAGCGCTAGAGGCTTGGGGAAGAGTGGCTGGAAAGCTGCCTGGTAGGAAACGATCTGGGGGTGTTGATTGACACCTGGCTGAATATGAGCCAGCAGTGTGCCCAGGTGGTCAAAAAGGCCAACAGCACCCCGGGTTGTATCAGAAATAGTGTGGCCAGCAGGACCAGGGCAGTGATCATCCTCCTGTACTCAGCACTGATAAGGCTGAACCTCGAATACTGTGTTCAGTTTTGGGCCCTTCATTACAAGAAAGACATTGAGGTGCTGGAGTGTCTCCAAAGAAAAGTAATGAAGCTGATGAAGGGGCTAGAGAACAAGCCTTAAGAGGAGCAGTGGAGGGATATGGGGTGGTTTAGTTCGGAGAAAAGGAGGCTCAGGAGAGACCTTATTGCTCTCTACAGCTATCTGAAAGCAGGCTGTAGCAAGGTGGGTGTTGGTATCTTCTCCTAAGTACCAAGTGATAGGACGAGAGGAAATGGCTTCAAGTTTTATCAGAAGATGTTTAGATTGGATATTAGGACAAAATTCTTCACCAAAACAGTTGTCAGGCAGTAGAACGAGCTGCCCAGGGAAGTGGTTGAGTCGTCATTCCTGGAGGTGTTTAAAAGATGTGTAGATTCTGACACTTAGGGACATAGTTTAGGGGCAGACTTGGGATTGCTAGGTTTACAATTGGACTTCATTGTCTTAAGGGTCTTTTCCAAGCTACCTGATTCTATGATCACAGAACAGGAACAAAGTTAATGTGTTTATAAGACTCCATTGAATCGAATCAGACTCATTGGAAGCAACAACAGTCTCACTATTGAAGAGACAGGTAATTAAAAATCACACTCCTAAGGGTGTGTGGGAGAGAGGAAGAGAGGACGTTAAAAAAAATACCCCAACCCTCCCCCCCACAAACCCCAAAAGAAAAGCCATTGGGGGATTTCTCTGTGTCATTTTTTAATGAGAATATATATTTTATTTTCCTGGCGGATCACAGGTACTCTCTTGAAGCAAACCAGATGCAACGTGAGTGTAGTTGCTGCCAAGAGTACAATAGCCAAATAAAAGAAGTGACCTTGACTTGCCAAAATGGAACAAGCATAAGTTATAATTATGTCTACGTGGAACAATGCCAGTGTATGAATGCATGCACATCACAAAACTCTGCTGCACATGGCTCCCAAGTGGAAAATTCTGCAACATATGGTTCCCAAAGCAAACTCATGAGAAGAAAGAGATGATAATTCAAAAAAGAAAAAGCAGAGACCCTAGTGAAGCTGGAATCACATCTTCTCCAGAATAACTTGTGCTCCTCCTTCAACAGATCCTACATCAGTTTCTGTTATCACCTTTTCTCATTTCTTACTCATAAAAAAATAAAAGTCAAATAATTGAATCTTGGGGTTTGTCGTTGTTTGTTGGGATCTTTTTGCCTTTTTCTTTCAAAGTGAGACTATTTTCAAGGCTAAAAATAGACGACTGTGTAAAATATCTTTGTGTAAATTATAGAAATATGCAAATATGTTTCCATTTGATCACAAAGCTGACATACTGGAACAAAAGGTTTAAAGGGTCTCTGAGGGGGTCTCTGAAAAACAAAACCAGAAAACATTGTAGCTACATGGCACTTAAGTCTTGTGCCTAGACAAGGCTTTATTTCATATCATTTTTATGGATGTAATAGTCCTAACAGTCATTCACAATGACAGGGAGACGACTTGTGCCTTGTTCGTTTTGTCTCTTATTTGATCAATAAAACTTTCAGCATTTTTCAGTTTTGGTGACTGTTTGATAGCCATCTTTGTTATCTAAATGACAGAGTCAAATCAGGGAGTTTTCTAACTCAGATTGGCATATTTTCTAGCAGCCTTTGGGAATGAAGACACTCTCACACCATTTGCCTGGAAGAGGTTGAATTCCCTCACCCAGGTCTAAAAAGAGCTCTGCTCACTGGCATAAAAGGTACAGAGATTAAAAAAAAAAACCCTCTCATTTGCTTACTGTATTCCAGTTGCCAAGATGGTGGGATAACAGGCAAGCTCCAGTCTGTTTTCCTTGTAATTAGTGGAGAAGTCCATCCCTACTATTTCATGTTGTAGGTCAAAAGGTATCTGGCTGTAGAAATCAGTACTTCCTTCTTCCACTGAAAAAAAAAAATCTATATATGAATGAAAGCTCTATTTAGTTGAAGAATACTAAGGTGTAAATGAACTTAGTATACTAAGTCATAAAATTCTCTTGCCCATAACTTTAACACCGCAAATAAGTTCAGGATATGTCGTTAAACTTGCATTTGTTTCCTGTGCTATCTAGAAGATTTTGAATGGATTTATACTACTAAGAAAATTGGCTGCCCTTTTCCAGAGTAGTTTGCCTGCACTGTTCGGAGCATTTATCTTATCAGCAGCTGTTACAGTACAAAGCCTGAATCTGGCCTGAAGGCTTAGTTGAAAAATAAAGGAGGAACTGTTTGATCAAATAATTGCACATTCTATACATGCTTATTTAGAAGTGAAATTCAATCCCCAAATGAAATCAGAAGAGGCCTATCTATCAGCCTTACTGGCAGGACCTGGTATCACATCAGAATTAACCAGTGGGGAGAAGTGGGAAGGTTTGTAAGCTTCACATTTTCCTGCTAAGCTCCACGTCTTGGTTAGCCATGGTTTGCCTGTCCCGTGGCAGGTACGCAGGCTCCAGGCAGGGTTTCTAGCTATGACAGTGGAGCAGACAGCTATACCACTCCCTACAGCTTCTCTGACCCAGTAATAAGCCACTTCTCTTCGGAAACCTGGGCTGAAGCCAGACCATCTGTGCACCCCCAATTTACAATTTCACCATTGCATCCTCAGACCGTGAACACCAGGTATCACTATGAGGAGACGTTCAGATGGCCCTGAACAGAGTGACCAGTGGGTCAAGAAGCATCTTCAACATAGCTTCCCAGGTTTCTGGCTTCCTGAGAGTTTAGCACTTTGGGCACAGCACCATGAGAACAGATCACACCTGATAGCTGTATCACAGTGAAAAAACAGGACGTAGAACCGCACCACAGTGAAAAAACAGCACTGCTGGCTGTAGGAGGGCTTCCCACATGGGAGCTATTTAGGTATGCCAGCCTGGTGAGGCCTGGCATTATAATGTAGAGCTACCAATATTAATGCAAGGTAGACAAATTGATGCCACAAAGCTGACAGGTCAGGTTGCAAAGTTCTAAAACCCAAAATTCTAAAACATATAAAGAGCATCTGTAAACACTTCTAAAGCTATATTTGAGTTCAAACAGAACCCCATGAAATTTGCACGCTTTTACCCCTGTGCTGGTTTGACTGAAAATGAGTTAATTCTCTTCATGCAATCTGAAACCTTCCTTTTCATAGCTAGCACAGTCACTATTCAGACTTAGCTTGAGAACAAGAGATAATACCCCAGCACAGAGCTAACGTTTTTAATGGCTCTGGTCTGAGAGGTACGGACACTGAAAATAATCTGCACCATAATGCGTTTAGAACAGATAATATTGATTAGTGGGGTTTTTTTGAGACTGGGATTTTGTTATTTTCTGTGTTTTGGGGGGGACGGGGAGCGGGGCGGGTGAAAAACAATGACAACTTTGTGGTATGGTTTGGTTTGGGCTTTTTGTTTGTCCTTCTTTCTTGAAAACCAGCCTACTTCAAAATGCTAGAAACCACTTAATTTCCTCTGTTCTCCTTCAAGCACAGCTTCCTCTTTCTCTTTTTTTTTTTTCTTAAGGGAAATCTATTTCTGCATTTTTCTCTCAAGCCTGCACAGATGGTAACCCAGGGGATTTGTACTTTAAGTAAAAGAGGATTCAGGAGGAGACAAACATGTAAATTCCTCTTTGGAGCAAATGTTAAACAAGCATTACAAGTCCAAAGAACCTCTAGTAATTACATTAAAGCAGAGAAATTAGCTAAATAGAAAATCATAAATAGTAACTTCTTGTATATCAGACAAATGTATGTTAAAATATATCTAGCTATTGTGTACTGTATCAAGCATTTTAGAACTTGAAATTACAAAATGCATGTATCCCTTAATTTTACAGCAAAATTTCCAAATATCTTGATTGTACAATCACAGCAGCAGAGTAGGTCTAGTTATAGAACTACAGATTAAGAAATAATATTTAAAACAAGAAACAGTATCAAATATAAAATTAATCTTGCGCTCTTTCTCATCATTTCCATGGGGCATTGAATTAATCACAAAGCGCTGCCTTTTCATCCTATGATATTTACCATAATCCAATATGCTGCTTCACTAAAAATTACCACAGAAAAGCACTTATTTACATCAGGAAACAGAACACTCATTTTTTTATATCACTAACTAGTCTATTACAGGGACTACCGCATTAGGGAATGTTATGTAGTAATATGCATATATAGGGAGAAATTACCCAGTTAGTGCATTTTATTTATGTGTCAACATAATGCTTTGTAAACAAATCTGGGGACAATACTGAGAATCTCAAGCAGCTCATTGAACAAAATGTCCCATTGTAAACAAAACTGTGAGCTGACACAGGCAGGACACAGGAACAACCACAAAACCACAGATGAACTACAAAGAGGAAATTTATTTTCATTACCTCGTGAACCAGGGGATCTCCAAAGCAGCAGCCAGGCAGAGGCACACAAGCAGGGATGCAGGCACCACGGAACTCTGCCCGTGCTACAGGGTTTTTTTGAACCTCCTGGTTTTGCTTGGTATATCAGGGACTCACACAGGCGTAGTTTTCCACTGTGCTTGATCTTCCCTACAGCAGAACAGGAATCTCAAGCACATTCGATAGGGTGCCTCCGACTATCACAGGCCTGTGTTATCTAAACACAGAGGTTCTACTTGTCAAGCATACAAGACTACACAACAATTAGTATGATGTGCTTTTCTACACCCCAGCTGCAAGTCACTTGAGTTTGTTTACTATCCTCCTCACCAATCTTCCATTATACTCCCACAAATGCCATTTACGGGTTTTGTCGTCTGATGATCTAAAGCGATGATCTAAATGGATCTGTGATACTTAGCCACAGGAAATACATTTTTTAAGTTTTAAATTCACATCTGTAAGACATACCCAGAGTTCATCAGTTGGAGGACAGAATTTAGTATCACTGTACAAACTAACTCAGGTAAGATATCCGTAGAATATTCACATGCAGGGCCCTTAACCTCCCAATCCAAATTAATAATCGATGCTTGCACTAGGCTTTCCAAAACAGAAAATACCAACAACATTTTATCAGGTGGAGGACTGAAAAATAGCCAAATAGTCTAAAAGTAATTTGAAAGATTAGACAAAACTAATTACCCTGTAAACTGGAAAATAATAGATCCAAATTATTTTGGTTGATAAAGAACAGTACGTCTCTATTTATCACTCCTTCCCGAAGTCTTAAGCTTATTTTGAATAACATTTATAAAAACATTAAAGAGCACCAGCCCTAAAACTGAGCCCTGAGGAGCCCCACTGGTGACTGACTGACATCCTGACGCAACCCCATTTAATGTAACTGTTTGGGCCCGACCTGTCAGCCAGCGGCTCACACAATGCATTATGCACTTGTCTAGCTGTATGTTGGATGTTTTGTCCAGAATGATACACATGGTATCAGAAGCTTTACTAAAAGTCAAACCCACCACATCTACTAGCTTCACTTTGTCAACTAGATGTGCAACCTCGTCATAAGAGGAAATGAAGTTAATTAAGCAGGACTTTCCCCTCAGGAAGCCATGCTGGCTGCGATCAGTGACTGCATTGCCTCTCAAGTGTTTTTCAATAACTCACAGAATAACTTGCTCCATAATTTTACCTGGCACTAAAGTGAGACTAACAGGCCTGTAATTACCAGGATCTTCCTTCTTTATCTTCTTGAAAACTGGGACAACATTTACCAGCTTCAACTCAACTGTGACCCAAGACCATTGAAAAATAAACGAGAGTGGTTCCGCAATAACATCAGACAGATCTTTCACTACCTTGGCATTAATCTCACCGGGCCCCATAGATATACATGCATCCGGCTGCAGCAGCAAGTCTTGAACAAGTTCAGTCGGCTGGGAGTTTATCATCCTCCCAGTCACAGCCTTACAGCACAGGGCTCCAAGGGTCCCAGGGCCCATAATCGGTGTTAAAGACAGAGGTGAAGAAGGCATTAAACATGTCCACTTCATCTACATCCCTATTCCTGAGGTGTCCAAACTCATCAAGCAATAGACCAATGTTATCATCTCTGACCCTCCTCCTTTTGCTGTTGACGTATTTTAAAAGCCTTGTTGTCCTTCACAGTGATGAACAGCTTGAACTCTTAATCGAGCTTTGACCACGTGAATTTTATCCTTACAGTGGCATCTCTCTAATCCTCCTATGTTGCCTGTCCTTGCTTCCAATGTCCATACACTCTCCTTTTCTGCCTAAGTTGTAGAAGATGATCCCGATTCAGCCAAGCTGGCCTTCTGCCCCACTTGCTTGACTTCCAATACTTTAGAATTGCCCGCTCCCATGCTCTTAAGAGATGGCTCTTAAAAGGTGACCAGCATTTGTGGACCCCAATATCTTCAAAAGCAGATTCCCAGGGGGATTTTACTAAGTATCATAGAACAGTTTGTGTTGGAAGGGACCTTTAAAAGTTATATAGTCTAACCCCCTGCAATGAACAGGGACATCTTCAACTAGATCAGGTTGCTCAGAGCCCCATTAAGTAGCTCCTTCAGCAGCCAATAGTCTGTTCTTCCCATATCTGGGGTCAAAGTTTTGCTCATGGTTTTTCTCCTATAGCAAATGACTTGAAACTCAACTACTTTATGGTCACTGCAACCAAGGCAGCCACCAACCACCTTTTCACCCATGAGATCCTCTCTGTTTACAAACAACAAATATAGGAGAGTACCTTTCCTTAGTACATGCATCAATAAGTTACCTTCAGTACGCTTCAGGAACTTCCTGGACTCGTTTGTGTCTGCTATATGATATTCCCAGTTGACATCTGGGAAGTTAAGATCGCCTATAAGGACAAGGGCATTTGATCTAGAGATACCCTGCAGTTCCTTGTAGAACAATTCATTGGTCTTGTTATCCTGGCTGGGTGGTCAATGGTAGACTCCCACAACAACATCTGCTTTATTTGTGTTTCCCTTCATCCTTACCTAGAGGCTCTCGACCACATTTTCACCAACAGTGAGTGTAATACAAGCCAACCCCTCCCTCAAATACAGCGCCAACCCCCTGCCTCACCTGCCCTGCCTATTCCTCCCACAGAGCCTGCAGCCATCCATCATGGCACACCAGTTGCAGGACACATCGCACGGGTTTTGCATAAGCCAATGATGTCACAGCTCTGGGACTGGGTCAAGCATTCTAGCTCCTCTCGTTTATTCCTCACGCTGCACGCTTTAGTATAGGACACTTCAAATGTGCTCCAGTGTACTCACCACATCATGGAGCAGAACTTGCTGGCACACTGCCCCCAGGCACGCATGGTTTTACCCCTTCCCCCTTCAAATCTCCTTTGAAACTCTTTCAATGAGCCCTGTCAACTCCTGCACAAATATCCCTTTCCCCCTTTGAGACAGGTGTCACATAGATTGACCCATGATCAAAAAACCCAAAAGTTTGCCAGTGACACCAGAAACAGTTATCTGCTGGGTTCTCCTGTTCTTCCACCTTTCTCTGCAACTCAAAGGATAGAAAAGCATACTACCTGTGCTCCTGATTCCTCAACCAGTCATCCCAAGGCCCTGAAGTCTCTTTTGATTGCCCCGAACTTATTGTAACTTCATTGCTGCCGACATAAAAAAGCAATAACGGATACCGCACCAGGGCCACATCAGGGTAGGAAGTTTCCAACTTAACCTTGGTGACACCTCCAACCTAGATAGCCCATCATCATTGTTCGGTTCCATTTGCAGAGCCTCGTACCTATTATGCAAAGGCACGTGAGAAGGTGAGTTAGTCACAGAGGAGATGTGCCTGCTGCACCGGACAGGAACCTTTCACCACTCCTCCTCACTATATATACTTCTATAATTACTTAGCAATTCACTTTTAAAAGAGCATTACGCATTAAGCATTTCAAATCAACCTGAATGCTCCACATTAAGCTGATTACTATTACAAAAATTAAGCATTTTAAGGAGGAAAAACTTTGTCCTGTGACACAGTGACAAGCTCCTGAATCTAATCCATAAAGAAACATGGGTCGCACAGACATGGAAGATAAGTTCAACACACTTTTTCACCCACTGTAGTTATTTTACAACTGGAGATAACTTCAAAATAAATTGAATCATCCTTCATTCTCTTCCAATTATAAATGCATTAAAATTATAAAGATAGTCCGTTTGTATCTAGTCTGCTTCACATTCCAGATTAGCACACTTAATATTTTAAAAACACGTTGAATCCTTTGAATACTCCCATAAAGCATCACTTTCATAGTTCTCCAACACATTGAAATACAGACATAGCTAAGATCAATTTCAGTCTACTTGCTTTCCACATGTTCACTTTCCCCATCTATATGCAGTACCGTAAGTGTAGTCTATTTGTTCTTACAAAATTTGTTATGCTTTTTGGCAAGATAGTGAAGAAAATCCTTCTGAACTGCAGTATGAATATAGATCAACTTTGGTTTCTAAACAAGCTTCCTGAAGATCTAGAAGAGAAAATTGAAGTCTTCAGTAGGCTACAACTTAAAACTGCAACAGACTGTTAATACGGGTTTTCATTTTTCCTCCTTATTCTACGAAAACACACATTTGCATTTCTTCCTAGAGGTCCTGCCCTCACTGATGTACTTAAATGTTTCAATAATTAAAAATTCACTGACTTCTCTTCATACACCCACACATCATGACTGGTTCATTAGCATTGAAATGAAAACGCTAATAAACATTTGTTTGAGTAAATTAATTGTAACTTTTCTCATCTCTCACAGTACACTGGAGAAACGTGAAAGCAAACTGCAAGCTTTAGAACATAAATTGGGATAGAAATTGACACTGAAGGGTTCAAAGAAAGCACAATTTGAACATAAGTTTGTTTCACAATAGATACTAAACACATTAAGGAAACAAATCAAGGAAAATTAGGTTCTGAAAGATTCCTCTCAACTACATTTTAAAAAAAAATAATTCCTGATAAAAAACACACTATGCACTGGACAGTAAACCCCAAAATGTTAGCTTGATAATACACTAATACTACAGACTCGCAGTTGATGAATAGCACTGAGCTGAGCATAGCAATGCTGTTAAATGAGAAAAAGGATAGCTTTGCAGGCAATGATTGCATTAAAAACAGATGTTATGTAAACCAAATCTTTAAAATTCATTAATTATATATTAGCAGATAAAGCCAGCTCTTATTTTAGCTAAAATGGCACATAACAAGGTCTATTTAATAACTCTTTACTTGGAGACCACTCTCATCTACAGAGTTCTCAATCCCCTCACACTGCAGAACATTTCCTCCATCCCCCACACTGTTCCTCCCTCCTCCTCTGCCCTCCAACATCATCCTTTGAACAATGCAACTACTGCCCCATTCTGTCTTCTAGATCTCCAGTATTATAACATTTTCTTGAGAAAGTAGCACCTAGAAGAGTTAGAAAAGACATCTACAGATGAATGCTTAAAAAGCTTTTGAGTGTGTACCGTACTAGTCCCACAAGACAATCATGTTAAGAACCAGTGTAACATGTTAACTAATGTGCAAGACTGAAGGCAGTAACTGATACCTGAATTCTAGATCAGTCTACAAAGACTCAAATTGTGATGCTCTCCAACTGAGACATAATACACTTTCATTTAGATGATACATTTATTAAATTAGAATGAAAAAGTTAATGTATTTTAGAGTGCAAGAAACACATTTGGACACCGGAACTCAATACAGAGAAACAATGTCTTCAGAATTATTACAGCAAAAAACATCCTCTGTACAGTATTACATATCAACCAAACAAGCAATAAAAAATTAAAGGGAAAAAAAAAAAAAAAACAACAACAACAACAAAAAAAACAACAACAAAAACCAAAACATTCAGTACCATTAGCAGATGCAAAGAGCAGTAGAGAAGAAGGTAGCAAGGATCTAGCTAGACAAAAAATGTTCCTACCTTTAGCAAGTTTAGGTTACTGGCAGGACTCAAACTAGTACTAAGAGCACTATCTTTTAGCAGATGCCAGTCTTATACAGCTGGTTTTGGCTCCAAGCTGCTGGAAGCTGTTGAGCAGAAGAGCAGCAAACACGGTATTATCCCATTATCATTTTGTCAAAAGCTACAATTATAGTAAGTGAGAATTTATTTGTTTTAAATCAAGAAACAGACTTTCAGTTCCCATACCTAAATTTCACAGACCCTAGAATAACTAAACATTCCCTGCCTTTTTTGATTTTTCTCCAATTCAAACCTGGCAATGAACAGTTTGATTGAGAGGATATGTAGGCTGAAAAGTTGAATAAGCTTATGAGTGTTTCATTCTTTTTAACTAAAGTAGAACATCTTGACATAAGAGTTTCAGCTATAATGCTCAATTAAATCAAGACAAAAACAACCCTCAAACAATATTTAAGTATGTTGTAACATGCTGAAATCCATCTACTGGCCATACTGCTCCTACATATCCCATCTTCAACTCATACATCTACCCTGTTTTGCATAACATTTGCCTAGAACAAAACAAATGAAAAAATTCTAAGAACAGGAGCCTCCCTCAGAGGCCCAAAGTCTAGTTTATGAATAAACCTGACTAACCTTGTATTTGCACTTATCCCTCCTGGTGGTTAGTATTGAAAGGTGTTTATTTTGGGCTTGAACTTGAGCTGTAATAGGATGCAATACAATTTACCAGCCATTAAGTTGAACCATGAGCACTTGCTTTTATAAAAAGCAAGTATGGATCCCAATGTTTTAATATAAAAATGTAAATATTTACATTTTCCCTGAATTATTCCATCCCTAGCAATTCATGTTATCTTTGTAAAAGTTAGAGCAAGGGACTCTTCCTGGAATTATCTAAGCATTAAATCCTTACCAAGATTTATCATTTTGGGTAATGATGTCACAAATCACTGTGCTATAAATACCAAATGCCTCTACACCTACCCAATCACAAAGTTTACCATGAATGTAGGGAAGGGGCAAGACTAGTCTCTTGAAGAACACCCGTTTTATTTTGGAAAACAAAAATGTGGTGACTCTACAACTAAAGTACATGGAAACTATAGCATGGAATCTCATTATTGAAAAGCCAGTTGGAGGATATATTAAGACACTTATGCTTTCAACAGTAAATTTAAGATGGTAAGAGATTCATAACAAAACTTAAAATCATGCATTATGAAAGGACAGCTTTAAAGGTTAAAAACTGGGATGATTTTTGGTGCTGTATTTTAAAAGTTTCAGTCTGATTTTTTTAAAAAATCATGCTCTACTGCCAGTGCTACCTAAAGCCTTCTTGAATGTAGGTGGTGGGGGAAGGGGAGGGAATAAAATCAGTTTTTCAGTAGATAAAGAAAATATTTTAAGCATGGGACATGAAACAAAGCATGGGGAAGAAGAGAATATGGGTCCCTTTTCCCTATTCAAAACCTGGCTTTAATGTTCTCATGAATCACTCAAGAGCCCAGATTTCAAGTGTACATTCATTCCAACTCTTGAAAATATAAAGGTCTATGGCTATTGCAGAACGTATTTGAAATCAAGCATTAGAAAGATAAAACAGCAACATTGCACATCCCTGTAAAAATAAACTGGTGCATACTATTTAAAGTGCATTACGTTACCATCTACAAAAACAGATACCGCAGAAATTTATCCAACAGGCATAACTGGTGCATACTGTAATATTCTGCAGCTCCAAAACGAACTGTTATCTGAAAAAATAACACTAACAATAAATACAAGCAACCTGCAGCCTCCTCTGAGGATCAGACCAACTCAGATATGTTAAATTTTCTCTCGGAAAGAATTTCTTTCCATCTGCATCAAATAATAATAAATTGACTACAGCAACTGTAGTCAAATGAGTCACTGAGCAACTCATAATGCCATTCAAAGATTCTGAAGCTACTTTTTGCACTTATTTCAGATTACAGAAAAAAATACAACAGTTTTTCCACTAATATAAAACGGCAATTTTGCTGAAATATAGGTGTAAAAACATAAGCCTTATAACCAGATCACAGATTTCTGCTTTTTTAAAAATTCTTTAGTTTTAGTAATTTCCCAGATATTTATATCTTTCCTTCTGCACTTATCCAAGTAGTAGTTAGAGTGCAATTAACTGTGGGAGTACATTAGAGCTCAGTCCTGTTCTCTGCTACAGCAATACATACTGTACAAGTTAAAAGTTACTTGTTAAGATTTTACAGATACATAACAATACTATATGGGAGGATAAAGCCCCCAAAACACACCAGATAACATATTGCTTTGGTGCCCGCTGAACAGATTGAATATCAGATGCTCATTACAAATACCAACAGCACAACCTGGGAAATTTAGCTTGTTAAATCAAAAATCTTCAATCAGAAACAACTGAATATATCACAGCAGTAACTAAACACCACTGGACAAGGTAAGTGTCTTTCTTTTAATTTCTGGCAGAAATAGGCTGCTTGATGAAACCTTAATACTTTAACAAATCAGTTATGTTTAAAGAATAAACTCTCCATGGAATCTTTTTTTTTCAGTCTAACAAACAGTAGTAAATCCTGTACTGCATAGAGTTACTTTTTAAGAACAAGTTTATGAAAAGGGAGAGAGAAAGAAAAAAAAGCAGCATTACTCCCCACCCCATCAGAATATAGCCACACAGGGCACAGCTGATAGTAAAGATGCTTCAATGCTATATTGTAGGACATAAGCTAAACTGAGTATGTACAGATGGAGAAAGCGAAAAAGATCCAAATGTCCAAGGAAAAAAAAAAAAAAAAAAAGAGAGAGTATAATCTTTCACAGAGGATGTGCTAACAGAAAGCTGTTGGGAATTTCTTCCTCTAGCTAAATCCCTGGCTTGGCAAGTAAAAATAAGTGGCATTGAGGACAGGGACTATGCAGGAAGTGGGATCTATGATTCTTCAGTCATCTGAAGCAAGGAGTTGATAGCTGCATCCTTGTTCCCCCTCTGAGCTTCTAGCACTGAGCGGATTACTTCCCTGTCCATGTTAGGAAACATGTCCTGGATAGATTTCATGTCCTCTTCATTACACAGGTGCTGAGGATTGACGGCAGGAGGTGGTATTGCCACTGGTACCATGCCTGGATTACAGACTGCAGGCATCCCTGCAGGCAAAAAAAAAAAAACAGAAGAAAAAACAACAAACAAAAAAAACACAACCACACATGAGTGGAGAAGGAAAAAAAAATATTTTGAAGAAAGTAGCTCATGACTCTCCCCAACTCAGCAACTTCAGTGTTTTTTTAAACATGCATTCCAGAAAAAAAAAGATATTATACCTAGAGTGTTGCAATCAGAATATATTTTTCTGGAACAGGTTTTCTGCCAAAGTTATGTTCAGAAGTGGTAAACTACATCACGGCAACAGGTACGGCTCAAAATTTTTCTCCCTGCTCCCATTATATTTTAGTTCCTAGTGTATTTATACTGTGATGAAAAAGATGGTTTTACATCAGCAATATACATAACTGATACTTAGAAATTCAAGAAATGCAACTTCCATTGCATTCAAAAGAAAGCAAAGTACTTAGGTCCACTAAGAGACTAGACCACATTCATAAGCAAATTTTAAGCAAACATTTTTCCCTGGTTTAATGTTCCATTCAGTTCAGCCTACAAAGTCACAATTTGGCAAAAGACCAATTCCTCTTGTGCCTATAGGGGTACACACTGTTTTGCCCCGCTCCTCTGCCAGAGGACAAAATTAATCTGACATTTTTCATTAATTTCTTGTATGTCTGTGTAAAATTAAAGCACTGACAGTTTACAAAGACAGTTTTAGATGAGTTTTCCAATTCCTGTTAAAAGTAATTACTAGACAGAAGTCCCTTTTCATCACTTGACATCTTTTAGTAGTAATTAAGCTTTTTTTTTTCTGAAGAAACTACGATTTGTTTTTACAAAACTGAAACCAGCTATAGTACACATCTAGAGTCTTTTATCATCACTTCTAAAAATGGTGTATTTCACTTCTTCTCCAAGTAGTTCCAGACCCCTGATTATCTTAGTCCCACACCTTTGTGTGTTAATTTTCCATTTCTGCTGTATTGTTTCTAAGGTAGGGCAAAGAAAGCTACCGGCATCTAGATGCAAACATGGCATTGCTTCATACAGCAGCATGATAAAGTTTTTTTATTTGTTCTCTATTTGCTTTCAAGCATTTTATGCACCGTTTCAAACATTATTCATCTGGTATTCTCACAGAACAGTTTATAGTAGTTCAAAGATCCTTATGTGTAGTAACGACTAAGCCAAGAAACCATCACCAAATATGTATTCGTTAATATTTTTCTTTACACCTAATACTTTAATGCCAGCCTTAATATGTGATTTTATTTCCCACTTCCCATGAGATCATTATGCAATCTGCTGCAGTCAGGGAGGTTTAGAAAACTGCTAAGATCTTTTGTTTGGACTAATTGTCTATTAGTCCCCTTCCCTCACTTTTTTTAAAAAATATGATGCACCCCACCAAAGGCTTTGCTCCATTAGACAGTAACTCATCATTTACTTTTATCTGTTCATGAGTTTTTCAAAATAGTTAAACCACAAGAGGACCTTTATCATATCAGAATATCATGTGATAGGAAGAGTCCTTAGCAAATAACATTTTCAAAATGCAGCTGACAAGGTGATATACACAGACTACATCATTCTTACCCACTCATACACCTATAACCTCTAAGGTATAAATTTTCTCTATATAACGTCACCTCCTCCTAAAGTTTACGTAGTTAGCTAGCTAGTTGTTTTAAATAATCTCGTTCTAATCTCCATAAGTTTTAATCAGTTTACGCAATAGGAAAAAGAGTTGCTTCAGAACTGTTCTTAAAAAAAAAAAAAAAATCAGTTTGCTATCCTCCAGTCCTCTGAAAGCAAATCTAATCAAGCAATATATTACATTCTGCACGTGGTAAAAAAAAATCCAAAATACAAGACTGGGAACAAATGTTATCTTACTTGCATTTTCTTACTGATCACCCTAACAATTATTGTTAAAATTTAAAATTACAATTTTAGGCTCCTTCTCATAAAAAAAAACACTCGTTCCTAACAAAGAGAAAAACAAACACTTTCTTTCTCCTGCCATTATGGTCTCCCACTCCAACTGGGTTATTTTGTACTCCCTTCCATATTTGCATCTTTACACTCAATTACCTGAATGATTCTAGGTTATCTGCTTCTTTAAAATAAATAGCTCTCAATTCCTTATGCATTTGCTCTTCAAAAGCTTTGTTAGCCAACCATATTACCAGTTTAGATTTAAATACAATTTAATTCTCTCACACCCCCTCATCTGGGCAGACCTACCAATTTTTAGCAGAAACCTACTTTACCATTTTACGGCAGAGATTTTTTTAGATTTCCCAGAGTGCTGCCTTCGTTTGTTTGTTTGTTTAGTTTGGCATACATTTACTATGAACAGGTAAAAACTTTTTTTTACATAGGTTTTAGTTACCCTGTTCAGCTTACTTTCTTGTGACCTTAATTACTTCTCTTTATGTTAAACAAAGACTGAACTATTGGCATCAACACTGTTATATATCTTCAAAATAAGATACTTTTCTGAACCAAGTTTCATATATTACTCCAGAGTTAAATCAAAGGCTGCTTCTCTTCTATTGAATTCTAACTGCTCAAAAAGCAAAATAACATAAAGCAGATCTACAACTGACATCATTTTCAAGTGCCTCCTTGCAGCTTCAACTCTGAGCATAATGACTAAAGTACTGAACTGACCAAACATCTTGCAACTATATAATTCTACTACTATTCAGACTTAAGATCTCCTAAAAAAAAGGGCAAAGAGCAATTTCAATACTTACTTTGTCTCTTCTAGATTTTCTTTAGCCTGTCACTATTTCACCAGAAATGTCTATGCTTACTCTAACTTGTACAAATACTTTAGCATCTCAGTGATAACCTTTTTTTCTATCAGCTTTAAAAATGCTATACTAAAATTCACATTCAAGGTTGTATCAGCTAAACCCACCTTAACTTACATCAACTGTGGCTGGCAAGGTCCTGTAATTGAATATAGTTTGACTGTGTGCATTACAAACATGATTTTTCCTAATGTACTCTTCACTATTTCTTTCCTCATCTTGGACTTCTGCCATATCTGAAGGGATGCATTACTGAATTATAATTACCTCCATACTTCTCAATGGCCTCCAATTTCTATCCTAAAATTCCCCTTGTAATCATCTTAAGTTTCATTAGAATCAAAAAAGGAAAACAGATGCTTTAAAAGTTCATGCTAGCAACTAAAGAAACGTACCTCTCACCATAAATTTGTTACCTACACACTGGAACCATCTCTGCCTAGTCATCCGCATCACACCACTACCAAGGATATATAAATTGCCTCTCCCATGACAACCTAAACTTTAGCTTTAGAGCTTCTTATGCCATCTGGATCATGGTCCCTCGAAGTCTGTCTGACACTACAGGCTCAAACATATAGCAAATCGGACCATGAGTGCACCCTACAGGCAAACCACTGTGCAGTCCTCACCAACGCTGCAAATACACTTTACCCACTTATCACATCCAGCAGCATTTCAGACTGCCTCTTCTTTGGCTTCAACAAGCCTCAATTCATTCCTCATGCTTCCTAGAAGAGGTGAGCAAAGAGGTATGGCCTCAAAAACTAAAGCTGCAAAGTACCTGAAAGAACTGAGCAACAGAAGTTCTACTTCTAACACAAGCTTCCAAATATTCTTCAGTAAGTCATAAGCACCCTAAGATTATCCAATTATCAGCCTAAATTGTGTAGGAACTGTCCCTAAAAGAGGTCTGTTTAAAATATTAATCTAAATGAAACATGAGGCTCACTTGTCTTGTCAGTGTAAAAAAAAAAAAAAAAAAATCAAGACCAGCACACAGTTTTTCTTTCTCCTTCATCACAAGCTAATTGTGAAGCCAGACATCTGCACAGGCAGTATTTAAGAAGTATTTTCAATCTAAATATTCAATTTTAGAGACAAGAAATTTGATATTGTTTTTCCCTAATGATCTTCAAAATCCGTTTTCTCAGCTCTTACAGTTCTAGAATTAGTGTATGCTGTCTACAGCTATACTGTATGCAAATGGAAGTTAGTATCACACTTTTAATAAACACCTCTACGATAAATGCTTACTTTTCACGAGACGCAACATTCAAGTTATACAAATACCAATGTAAAGAGTTCGTTTTTTTGTTTTGTTCTGCACTAAGGCTAAAAGTATCCATATCTTCTGATTTACAAAGCAGTAAGCAAGACATAAGCATAAACTTAAAGAACTACACACTACAATTTAGCAAATATATGTATATATATGCAGTCATTAAAGAAAGTTTATAATAAACTTCAAAATTATCAAAGTTCTGTAAAAAGCTGCTTTACATATTAAACACCTTATTTCACTAACAGGTGAAAACTGAAACTAAACCACATCAGAATCCACTATCAATGGAATTACACACTCCTGTATTGCTCCCATATCTCAGGTAAGTTTTAGAAAAATGGAGCAGTTTTCCAATTCAGTGAAATGGCAATGGCAAACATACTGGCATAAGCAGTGACATTCCAATACATGAAACAAGTACGTACAATAGCAAGTCAATTGCTATAAGCAGCAATGGAAGCATCAAAGCAGAATTAACTTTTTCTAACTGCACACAAGGCATTACACACTTTTTATTGTGTTTTCTTGTTTAGTCAAGTGCTCTATATTTAATTTCTTAACTCATTATTATTCTGTACCATACACAGATCCTTTCAGGGTAAACTCAGGAAACTTCCCAGCATGAATTCTCTCATTTAAAGGAAGAAATCAGTATCACCTTTTAAAAAACACACAAATAGGTCTTAATATTTGCTTCAGGGAAAAAAAAAGTGCTAAAATATGCACGTCACTATCTAATTTTTTTAAATGTTGCTTCTTATGTTGCTTCTTTGCAAATTAGTAGAAAAGTGAAGTGTAGGGACCCACAAAGAAATTCTACAATTCCACTGCTCTGAATAAACGAAATACATTGCAACAATCATATCAGTTTTATTTACAGTATCTTTCTGAAATTCAGAGCATCAGGAATGACATTTTATCTCACAAGGAGTAATTCTAGAATTTTCTGAACATACTGGATTGAAGATCAGTGCTTTTATGACAGTTAAGGATTTCACAACATCTTTGCACAATTCAAAATCAAAGGTGTCATAGTCTAATTGAAGGAAAAATGATTTCCTGTCACATAATTTGCCTTCAGAGTTCTAGTAGCATGTTTAACTTGACATGGATCTAAAACAGACATGCATGAAAGATACAAACAGATGAAAAAAGGTGTTATCTTTTTTTCAAAAAGGCTTATTTGAAGACTAACAGAAAGCAATTGGCAGGCTGTCTTCTCGATGTCATTGCACAACTGAGTTCTTCACTTTCAAGTCTACAAAACTCATGATATTACCTGCTTCTCCCCAAGCCTTGCAGTAGCAGAACAACTGCAAGATTCAAGTTTCTCTTCTAGGAAACCAGTACTGTCACCTAGAATAGCTCACTAACATACAACAGTTTCAGAAGAATATTAACATCATGTCTTATGCATCAACACCATTATTACCAATTACTTTAAGCATCATAGCTTGAATCTAAGCAGATGCCTTTAAAGACTTTCCAAGTAGTTAGAGGGGCTCTACAAATTTCCAGGAGATGCATTAAATTATTCTACTGTGACATCCATCCAAGTGGCAATACCTTGTGATACAGTCTTCTGTAACAAAGCTGTTTAGATGAATTCATGCAAAGGCTCTTGAGTCAATGAGTATGGGAGTGAGAAAAGAGCTTGGAAACTTACCCAGAGCAAAGTACTCAAGCCCTAAAGACAGGTGAAAATGAAGGGGCAAGGGGAAAGGAATAAGACATGGGAAAGAAATATTAATCTATTTTTAAAAGGAAATGAATCATTTAGCTTCCAAAGGTGAAAGTTGGATAAACTGATAAAATCGGGTAAAAACTAAACTACCTAATATTAAAAACTAAATGCTGCTGGGATTCAGTCTCTCAACTAATTTGCTCCAGCACGCTGACCAAGCTTCCTAAATGTGCTGTTTTTACAGAAGGGACAATTAGAGGAGATGTTTTCAAAGTAAGTAAGCCACCAGGTGTTTGCAACAAGCGTTATATTTTATTCTGAACAAATGCCAATAACATCACAAGTTAGTTCATGAAACTCAACACAGACACCTAAAGGAGTAATTTACATACACACAAAACTTCGTGTCAGTGAACAACCATGTTCTGGAGTCTGACAGGGCCCTGAAACACATAGGGTTTTGACCTACTCTTTACACAGGTATTTATAAGTTATGTACAAATTGATTTCCTATTTATCTCATCAATACTTGCTGATAAAAAATATAGCGCTTACTGAAGTAATTATTTTTAGCTTACTGTCTTTGATACACTAGAAAGAAGATCAGCTTGGAC
Source organism: Pampusana beccarii (assembly GCA_013399365.1). Classification (NCBI taxonomy): domain Eukaryota; kingdom Metazoa; phylum Chordata; class Aves; order Columbiformes; family Columbidae; genus Pampusana; species Pampusana beccarii. The sequence goes on along the minus strand of VWYH01000697.1, from coordinate 13,260 downwards.
TGTAAGCACCTACTATACCACAATATTCTACAAGTAATCTTTAGAAAATGAAACAGGAGGAGATGGTAGATAAACTCAACTTTTAGGAGAGCAATAGGATTCACAAGTTCAAATCTTCCCAAACACAATCCATAAACATATCTATGGCAACTATAGTTCGTAGTAACTAGCACTATTGTCAGAAGTTTTTAGTTTTTAAAATTTTTTTAATTAACGTGGTGCAAGAATATTCTATGGCCCTTTCAATCAAATGTGGGGAAAACAGCATTACTTGTGTTGGCATTTCAAGCTTCATCTGCTTACCACAGTGACTAGCTGCTTGCTACTAGTATTTACCTCAGCATGTATGATACAGATAAACATGAGAGGAATGAGTTGCTTTGACCTTAATTGGAAGGTTAGTTTTGCACAGAATTTTTTTATCACAGAAAACACAGCTTGGCCTTCATAACACAACTAAATCTGACTTAACACCATCTCTCTTTACAGCACAGTTATTTTGGACAGTTAACAAATAACTGTTATACTGTCTGGATAAGCACTTTAGTCCACCCAGTGTATTTCCATCATAGATAAGACTTAGATTCTAACAGTCTTGCCCAAGAGCAGAACCTCCTCTATTTCAGATGTAATAAACTACTCAGTGCTGCTCTTCTACTCGTCCGAGACACAAATAGATCTTGCTTATAGACTACACTCATTTAACTGGATAGGTAAAAAAACCTGAACTAAGAAGATGGGAAGAGGGTAAATATATTCCTGTGGAGTCTATTAATGTGCTACCACTGCCCTTCTTGAAGTAGTATCAAAAAAGAGGAAAAAACCCTGTACAGCATTCCAAAGAAAGTGTACTAACAGCGTTTCCCCAGAAGATACAATCAATCTAGCTGGGCAGTGAAGGCCAGTAGTTTGCATGCACCTTTCTGAAAGAGTTCACAGAATCCAGGAGAAGCACCTAGTTCAGCCTACAGAAAACATTCTGACAAGTCTCAATGCCTTCCAAGACACATTATTGGTTCATTTTATCATTTGAAGTTATTTTTATTAAGCCATACAATTAAATGTATGTAACACTAAAAGTATTCTGAAGTCAAGTCACTTTCAAAGTCCAAACTCACACATCTAATTATTAAGAGTGGGTCATTGATTAGTGAATACGCAAAAGCTTTAAAACTCACACTGCTTTGAGAAATTTTGATGGTGCCCACAGAAATTCTAGAACAGCAGAGACAAATCATGGTAACATTGTTTTTTTTTTAAAAAAAAAAAAAAAATAGGTCAAAGGTGGCTTGTAATATGTTTGGTATTTATAAGGTCAAGAAAGCACATTCAAGCTTTCTCAGAACAAAGGAAAAGTTCAAATCGAGGGGTAGGACTTTGCAACACCTTAAAAATACAAGTAACAGAATCAGGAAGATTTTTTTACTACAGAAGATTATCATAGCAGTAATTAAACACTATGGATCTTTGCAGAAGGGCAATGCTCCAACATATGGCTCAACAAAATAGTTACATAAAGTCAAATTATCAGATGCTAAAATGTCAGCCATTACTATCATTTGTCCAAGAAGATTTAATAAGTATTACTGAAAATAGTCTCAAGATAAATACAGAATTTACAGAACACCAAGATATACCACTGTGTTTCAACTTCAATGGTCTAGTATCAGTTTCATCTGTTCAGTTCTATGTCTAGTTTCAGTTATACCTGAAACTAGTCTCTTCATTTCTACTGTTTGTATTCTGACTGGCACAGTAATTTTACAACACAAATATTCTCATTTTGACCTGCTCAAGAAATTCTATGGCAACTTCTATGACATTGCCATATGTACCCTGCCTGTTACTGTTCTTCTTTTAACCATACACAAGATAACTATGTTTGACGTTCACTAACTGCTTCAGTATAAAGGGATACGATGAAATTATAAGCAAAACACATATGGCATCTAATTCAAACACACAAAATCTACACAGAAGTCTGGATTACAACAATGGAATCACACTTCAGGATGCACACACAAGTCGAAACTAGTTCATTGGAAAAGGAAGCAAGACTTAAATCCTGAGAATTAAGCTATACAGATAAAAGCACTTTAAATGAAACAGACTGCATGCTTTCATCAGGGAATAAAGTATGTAACTAGACTGTTCCATGTTTTGCTATAACTGTACTCTATAAAATGAAACAGGAGGTATCATTCTTTAAGCTACATCCTCAGTCTCCTCTTGAGGAGGTTTGCTCTTGTAGAGAATGAAATTTTATTCAATTGGGAATTGAATCTTTAAAAAAAATAATATATTACTCTCTCTTGTATCATCCCTTAACACTGCAATTATGTCCCACACACTCTATCACTCATTCACACACCTGTATGCAAAGAAATTCAAAATATATACATTTCTATCTTATTTTCCCTAAAAAAGTGCACGTATTACTGAATAAATGTCCATACAACAAACTGGAGCTTTTTAGAGCTGTAAGTGAAACACACAAAAAACCCCATTGAACTTTACTCATCAGTTATCTAAGTAGAGCAAATCCAAGCTTATTTACATACTTTAAACTTTTTTTCTTTGATATAAAAATTACAAAACCTAAGTTTACAAAACTTACTTTGCACAGTTCAAGAGAACTGACAATACTTGCTTTAGCTCTTCTTGGTGTATTTACATAACTATCTCAGAGCTCCCTAACATTTTTCATTCACTGTGCTACACACTTCACATGCTGTGCAGCATGTTTCAACAGCATCTTCAAAGACCATAGAAGAGCCAATCCCTTCACAGGCTATTTAAGCTGCAGTTCTGACAACACAAGTCATTCAGTGCACTTTCTGAAGTCTGAAAAGTTTCACGCATGGATTGCCATCCTCTAAATAAGCACACATTATATCAGAGTGCAACCTGCTATACATTTAGTTATTCAGTGACCTGATATAAGTCTAAAATAAATATTCAAAGAGAGAAGTCTTCAAGCTACTTGTTTTAACTTGACAGTCATTTGAATCCATTTAATCAAACTCACACGGTTCCCTTAAACAGGGTACATGACTGAAAGCAGACTACACTTAATTCAGTCACTCTTGTCAAAAATGCATCATTGGAAAAATGGTTAAGGACAAAATAATTTATAGCTTCTTTTACATTCTGAGGAACAGGAGAAATCTGGTAGTTATTTCAGAAAAACCTCCACCTGGAAGTGTTAAGATTCTTCAAGGAGAGAAAACATACCTGCTATAGGCACATATCCAACTCCTTGCTGATATACAGTGGGCATCAGGACCACTGGCTGGGGCTGCATCATCATGGCAGCTGGCAAAGACTTCACACAAGAACAACAGATTAGAAGAGAGTAAACTACTCAAGAAATAGAAAAAAAAAACCTAAACCAGCAATTAAAACAGTATTTCCAAACAAACTGTCACATTGCAAATCCATGTTCAATATTACAATATGACTATGTTAAGTGCTGATTTATATATTAAGCAAAATCTCAGGTAACTTAACTAAACTACCATCCTTTTAAAAGGCAATTAATTTGCCCACAAATCAATACAAATGCATCACGTCAAACTAGCCTTTTGCAACAATCTGATAAACTTTTGTCACTGAAATTTTGTTACTGAAGACAAACCCGTATTCTAAAGTACGGGTTTGATCAGCTTCCATGCCTTATTCTTATTAAATATACAACATATTCATTGTAACTGAAATATTAGCACAAACTTGAATTTTATTAGAAGCAGTATACTGGTCCTAGAAGCAAATTTTAGTTCAAATCAATTATTTTTTAGGTAAACCAGTACTTTAAACGAAATATCAATTTAACTCTATTCCCTTTTACTACCACAATTCTTGTTCAGTTTGATCCTGGAAAACATTAAAAGGTCAGATTCTATGTACACTACATTCATGGGTAGACAGTTTTAAAGGTTAATTACAAACTCATTTATCCTAGGGCTAACAGAACAACTGTTCAGATGGGGGGCAGAATGTGAACTTCAAACAGCAGGGAACATCTGTTCCCAGTTGTTCGCTCAACAGCAACTTGGAACTTTTGATGGACAAGCATGGTAGGAGGCATTCAGGGATGCACATGCTATCCAACAGTTTTTTAAGACAAAAGTGACAGATGAAAGAATAGTCCATGAGCTGCTACGTGGACCAGTGTAAGTCAGCAGTTCATGACCAGGAGCACCAAATGAACAAGAATGGAAGTAAAAAAAACAGACATCAGAAAGAACATTCAAACTATCCAAGAAAGACCTAAGACAGAGAGGACTTTCTATTATTTTTACTTTTAAGTTTAAAAGAATTTCTAAAGATTTGGGGGGAAAAATAAGTTATTGTTAAGATTCCACTAAGCTTTAAAAAATTATTATTATTATTAATTTAGAAATTACAATGGACCATTTGACTGAGGATTTATTTTTTATATTTCTATTAGCACAGGAATAAGCTGCATTTTTGTAATTGCAAAACCAGGTAATTATCTATTTACCACCTCACCAAAAAGCATTTGCTGCCTTAACCAATATTTTTGACTGCTATTCCCAAAATTAAGTATCATTATTCTAAATGCAAACACACACAAACACCCAGCAAGGTACAATGAAACTACTTCTACTTCAACCTAGAATGTCACCCTCCATTACCCAAGAAGCTTCTTTCCCATCCTCCCACCCCAAACTCGGCTTACCGTGTACGACATAACCAGATTAATCATTCCTTCTTTGTCATCACCCTGCCTTCCACTCAGGCTATACCATTCATCCTCCACATTTCCTTGTTTCAGAGACTCAGGAATTGTAATGTGTGTCCAAGCGATGCGGTCATCCATTGAAAAGGCCCGCTGGAATTTAAAAATATTATCAAGTTAATTGCCCTGAAAAAAAACCAAAATCTTAAAATTATTTTTACCTAACACTTCCTTCAGTTTTATGCTATTTCATTTTGCCAATTTTATTTTGCCAATTTTAAGTTATTCCTTTTGAAGCTACTGAAATGTCAGGAAATATTTTAGCCACCTCCTTTACAACAAGGATGAACAATGCTTTAAGTGGCATTATAGACTGATTGCAGATATTTAATAACAAGAAATCGAAAACCTGAAACAGAACACTTCCAGAAATACATGTTAATATCAGCATAGTCTGAGTAAATCTAGCGACATAATATTAGAGGCCATTAATTTAAATGTAAACAGCTTCTGTTTATGCTGCTAACGTAGGCTGTGAACTCCAGTAATTCAAGACTGGAGGTAACTCAGGTACTGATCTGCCACCCCATTGCAGCAATGAAATGGACACTTCAACCAATCCACTAAACTCACAAAATAGCATCCAAAAGCCCCACTTGTGTAACGACCACACAGCTGCTGCAGTGTCAAGTTTTACTACACACAGTAAGAGAGGCAGCAAAAAACCCACAAACTACAGACTTTAGCCTCAGTTGTAGCCTCTTAGTTTCTGTGAATAAATCCTAGGGACTACACAGAGTCTACATTTGCCTCAGCATTTCCAAGCTTGGGAAAGCTCCTAAATTCCTCCTGGGTTAGAACAACACTGAATAACTTCTGAGTAAAACAGTATTGTATAAACAGGCTATTTTTAATAGGGACAGTATAGAATATAAGGCTGCAGGGCATTTTGATTGCAAAGAAGAGCTTAAACACCACTCAGACACTTTTTCTTTTCTTCCTTTGCAGGGAAGCCTGCTAATGCCTCTTATCAGCTACCAAAGGAAAAGTAATAACTCTGACATTCTTGGGACGAATGAAGCCTTATGCATTGCTGCTTTTGGGATTCTGAAAAAGCTTTGTCACCTCCCAGAGAGTACAGGTAAGAAACAGCTTTTGGAAACTCATATATTTTTTGCAAAACTTCACCCAAACCTCAGTCCAAATAGGAGACAAGGAGTCAGGAGGAAATATATAGCAATGCTGACCTCATCAAATATCTCTAGATAAAATGAGTCCACACCCGGGGGAACAGTGCACTGAATAACTTTGTTCCAGCGGGGGTTCTTGGCCCCATTATGTGCTGTTGGAGTTTCATACACAGCATAACCCAAACGTATTCGACAATATGGATCCATGCGGGTCATTCCATAGTTCTTCGCCAATTTTGCCTGGAAAGAAAAGAAAGCCTATAGGTGTATTATATTTACATTAACTTGAAATTAACTACAAAGAGGATCCTTACAAAGAGGATCAAATATTGAACAAAAGGCTAGATTTGATTATGAGGTAGACAGGAAAAAAAAGCATTCAGGAAAAAAGCATTCAGATCAAAATATAAGCCAGCAACACCACTAAATGGCTGGGAGACCTTCGAATGGGAACCTGTTTTAACCCGTCTGTTGCTGAAAATACACATCTTCACCATAACTAAAATAAGTTACTTCATATCAAACCAAAAGATACATGATTACAAGGAAATAATAACAAGTTTAATTTTTGCCTAGGTATCTGCTTTCCAATATACAATCATTAACTTAATGTGACAGGAAGCCTGTCCTCTTTTATTGAAACACTTTTAAAGAACGAAATAGAGAAATCCAGTAGCTTCAAGAATATCACACAATACAAAAGCAGAAACTGCAAAAGCAGTTCAACTGAGGTAAAATCTAGTATATCATGCTTTTCAAAGTTATTAGAAAACTCAGTTCAGTGTGTGCATTCAGTATTAATTAATTCAGTGGGTAACTTGAGTTCTACCTTACAATATAAACAGATGCTGTACAGAATCAGAAGATATCCAACATACTTTTGCTGTAACATCAGAGGAATAGGACAAAACAAGTTGATGACAGTCCTGAAGACAACACTGAGTACTGTTGCATAATTATGCCAAAGTAGAAATTAGACTTTTTGGACATGCTGTTCCTCTGACCTGTACTAAGCAGCCTATAGTTCTTTTCCTAGTAAGACAACTGACAAAATACAGTGCCTAGGATGCCTCCCACCTACAGGACATTTAAAGAACTGGAACAGTTGAGACTTGCGTAAGATTTAGGCATAATGGCTGCAGATCTGGCCTTGAAAGTCCTTTTCTCCTTCAGGGCACATGCTGTTTCAGTAACTCATACATTAGAGCTTGTGAGGTCTCAAACTCTTTCTTGTAAATGTAGGCTTAACAACTAAAGTAGAAAAGTTGGCACATAAATTATGTACTCTCTAGACTCTGAAGTCCTGATATTAAGCAGTTTATCATAAAATTTTGCCAAAGAAAAGAGCATATAAATTGTCTGCCTAGTAATTTAACACGACACAATTAACCGTGCCTAGACAAACTTATCACCACTCCTATGTATCTCCAAAAAAAAGAGAGCAGTAAATTACCTTCCCAAAAACATTTTCTGATCTTCCACCAGTTTATTAATAACAGAATTAAGGCATGCTGCTCTATGTACTTTAGCAGCACATATTTAAATACAAAAGACTTCAACCAGCTTTTAATGTTTCACAGGTTAACTATGCCATGTAAAGTCTCCTATCCAGAATGCCACATGCCTCAACATGCAGCCAGATTCCCACAGCATTCCTGCATAAACTCCCAGGCAGGTATAGAAGACTACCTCTTGGGACACCAGAGGGTTGTACTGCCATTCAGAGGGGCCTTGACAGGCTGGAGAAGTGCGCAGACAGGAAAGTCAAAGTTTAACAAATGAAAATACAAAATTCTGCCCTGAGAAGGAATAACCACATGCATCATTATAGGCTGTAGGCCAGCTGGTTGGAGAGCAGATTTGCAGAGAAGATTGTGGGGGTCTTGGTGGACACCAAGTTGGAAATAAGCCAGCAATGCACCCTTGCAGCAATGAAGACAGACAGCATCCTGGGCTGCATAAGGGAAAGGACAGCTAGCAGGCCAAGGAAAACGATCCCTTCTGCTCAGCACTGGGGAGACCGTATATGGAGTACTGTTCTCTTTAGCTCAGGGCTGCCTGGTAGAAGACATGGTCATATTGAACCAGTCCAGAAAAGGGCCACTAACACAATTAAGGGTTTCACAGAATGGCTGAGGTTGGATGGGACCCCTAGAGATTATCTAGTCCAAGTTCCCCACTCAGAGCAGGGTCAAATGCTCAGGCAAGTTCTGAGTATCTCCCTGGACAGAAGCTCCACAACCTCTTTCGGCAACCTGTTCTGATGTCTGACAACTCTCATAGTAAGGAAGTTTTTCATATACTTAAATAGAGTTTGCTGTATTTCAACTTGTGCTCCCTGCATCTCTTGTCTTTCCTCTAGCTAGCACTGGAAAGAGCCAAGCTGTTTTCTTCATAGATCATCATACCTGATGGCAGGGACTACTCACTGATAAGATTCCCTCAAAGGCTGTTGCCCTGCTCTCTCTTGTATGTGACATCCTCCTTAATCCTTGATTAAGGGACTGGCCTAGGGCAGGGACAAGGGGTGGGATGAGGTTTCAACTAAATAAACTCCAGAAGTCCCCTCTAACCTCAACTATCCTGTGAGTAAGTGGTTACTTTCAGACATGGCATCAAGAACAGCCATTAGGTTTTATTCTTCAAGCAACATAAATATTTTTCTTGTATGCACAAGCACCTAAAAATAAACAAGGATTGAACCTGATAAAGACCAGTGTCAGCTCCATCAGCTCCAAAAACTTTCAAAATTACTCATTCCCTATATACAAGTAATTCAGCAACTCAAACTCCAACACAAAATCTTCTTTGTGGCCATCATTTCAATAAGATTAGTGGTATTAATTATTTACATTTCCTTAATTGTAGAGAGATGGTACCATTTATACCTGTACTACGGTAATGCTGAGTCTGCCTACTGTACCCATTGGTCCTCCATACTGTAGCTGCTGCGCTGCCTGGGCATCCAGCTGGATTTGCTGTTGCTGCTGGGTTGGGGTAATGCGAAGAAAATCTTGAGGAAGCTCACCAACATATACCTTCAAAAAGAAAATTAAAAAAACCTTCAAACTTGAGTCTTCCACTTTCATAATAAAAAGGGAAAAGAATATAAATCAAAGAAAAGCTTAGCAGAAACATTAATAGGAATTTAGTCCGGTTCTGACAGCACAAAGAAAGAACTAATTAAACAACAAACCTGCCAGTCATATTGAGAATGTTCACACTCACTTCCAAACCCACCAATTTCCAACATCTGCCTCTGAAAAAAGTAGGACAAACAGAGCCAAGGTTGCTCTGCAACTAAATACTGTAGTCCATACAGAAGTCAGAACTACCAAGGTTTTACATCCCATTCACATAAGACATCTGATGGCACCCAGCGCTTTCACATATTCATCACTCATGTTGAATCCAGTCATTCCCGTGACAAGACATGGCACACTGCTCTCATTTGAAACGGTCACTTTCATAGTCACCTTCAAGACAGATCATAAAGACAATGTTTCCTATGAACCAAATCCTTCAACATAACTACAAATCTTTCAACATAACAAAAATGTCCTAATGGTTTTCCAATGTTAAACACAGCCAGCCTGCAACTAACCTTGAGGACAATTAGGGGACAAAAATCTCACCATACTCAAAACAATAACAGAGGAATTCAAACACTGGTCTGTCATAAGAAAGAACCATGACAATAAAATTCAAAGTAGACCAATACTAGAGGAACTTTGTCACACGTGCCAATTCAAATTAGCAGCCAACCATGTATTTTCTCTAAGTTTAACAGTAAAAGAAGGGAAAGTTTCTACCTATTACTTGTCAATTTTATTACTGTCAATTCAACAACTCAGGTTGTTTCTAGGTTTTAAATGCTCAGTGAACATTATGAGTAGGACATCTAGAGAGATTAAAATAACATGAAAATAGGAATCATACTATAATAATAAACTTTAAAAGGCAAATAAATTGGCACAGAAAATGTATAATTAAGCTGTACTCATCTATGTTGTCTATAATAGAGTTGTTCGCATACTTAATATGGAACTTTCCACCACAGCAAGACATAAAACAGTGCAATTTCTTATGTTGCAATCCCAGGCAAGATTACTCAACTGTATATCTGGCAGATGCATGCCTACAGAACATAATTTAAGATAACAGGCCTCTAGGACACAGCTTTTGAAGATTAGACGCCACCTGCACGTAAAGATTGCATCTTGAAAACAGAAGTTGCAGCTCTTGACAAATCACATTTTGTATCACTATTGCTATCTGAGAGCCTCTGACTCCTGTCAAAAATTGGTGTTACATGGCAGAAAGGAAGTTGATCAAAAAAGCTAGGGAGGAAATACTGAATGCCTGCTGCTAGGTTATTGGGAGGGAATCAATTTTGGTTACAAGCATCTCAAAATTTTACAGTTAAGATCCTAAGTACCTTAAGTTTCAAAAAGTGAGGGGGAAAATAGAGGCATAGAAGAAGACGACTAAAGTAAAAGATAGTGCTAATATTAAAAGAAAACTCATTTAAGTTAGGCTGGAAATCAGACAGGGTCTTGTAACAACCTTCTCATTAGACTGCATGTTATAGAAAAAGGAGTTGGTTTTAAAATAAAACATAATCCATTTAGGAGAGATTTGAAGTGGCACCAGAATTAGCAAGGTGATGGCACTTACAACACAGCAGGTGCCCTTCAACCCCTGACCTCCAGGAAGTTTCAAATCTGGTGTTACTAGCATCTCTAAGAACAGACATCACAAAGAATTCCCATAGCCAGAAGTGCCGCTTAAAAAACTTAATTTTGTTTTATGATAAGGTTACCCACTCAGTTGACTGAGAGAAGTCTGTTGATGTGATTTTTTTGGATTTCAGTAAAGATTTTGCTACTGTCTCTCACAGTATGCTCCTGGACAAGATGTCCAGCACACAGCTGGATAAACACAAAATGCAGTGGGTGAGCAATTGGCTGACGGGCTGGGCTCAAAGGGTTCTAGTAAATGGGGTTATGTCGGGCTGGCGACCAGTCACTAGTGGGGTTCTGCAGGGATCCACCTTAGGGCCAGCACTCTTCAATGTCTTCATAAATGACTTAGACACAGGACTTGCGGGAATACTAAGTTTGCCAATGACACTAAATTGGGAGGAGCTGTCAACACTCTCAAGGGCAGAGAGGCCCTGCAGAGGAATCTAGACCAATTAGAGAACTGGGCAATCATCAACCGCATGAAGTTCAAGAAGGGCAAGCGCTGGATTTTGCACCTGGGACACGGCAACCCTGGCTGTACATACAGACTAGGGGACAAGATCCTGGAAAGCAGCTCTGCAGAGAGGGATCTGGGGGTTCTGGTTGATGGCAAGTTGAACATGAGCCAATAGTGTGCCCTGGCAGCCAAGAGGGCAACCGTGTCCTGGGGTGCACCAAGGACAGCATTGCCAGCCAGGCAAGGGAGGTGATCGTCCTGCTCTGCTCTGCACTGGTACAGCCTCACTTGGAGCACTGTGTGCAGTTCTGGGAGACACAATATAAAAAGTATATAAAGCTACTGGAGGGTATCCAGAAGAGGGCTACAAAGTTGGTGAAGGGTTTGGAGGGGAAGCCGTATGAAGAGCGGCTAAAGTCACTTGGTTTGTTCAGCATGGAGGAGACAGAGACGAGACCTGACCACGGTCTACAGCTTCCTCACAAGGGGAGGAGGAAAGGTAAAGTGCAGATCTCTTTTCTCTGGTGACCAATGACAGAATCTGAGGGAACAGCAAGAAGACATGCCAGGGTAGGCTTAGGTTGGACATTAAGAAAAGGTTCTTCACCCAGAGGGTGGTGGAGCACTGGGACAGGGAGGTAGTCACAGCTCCAAGCCTGTCAGTATTCAAGAAGAGACTGAACAGCACCCCCAGACACACGGTGTGAACTGTGGGCTTGTCCTGTGCAGGGACAGGAGTTAGACTTGATGATCCTTGTGGGTCCCTTCCAACTCAGGACGTTCTATGGTGGCTGCAGCCCTGAAATTACATTTCCATACGTGTAAGCTCCCTCTGTTAACTTCTTAGAAAACAGGACAGCATATTTTGTCTCCACTATCTTAACATGGACACTGGAAAGCTTAATTCATTCACAAGTGAGAAGTCCAATATCTTCCACCTTTTTAGTTTTATTTTAAGTCACTCAAATACTGTTCCCAAATAAAATATATAATCTAGTCTCTGTAATGAAGTCCAACAAGGACAAACAAAATCTCTAAGGGAGATCAAAGTTTTCTTACAGCATCTAAGCTGATTTTAAGTCATTCAGTTATCTCACACAAAGCTACATTCTTATCCTGGAACTGCGGAGCAGACATACACAGAAACTGAAAGCAGCTAGTATCACTCAATTCTCAAAAGATCTGAGTTGTAAACCTCTCCAAAAGGAGGAGTGGGGAACAGGAGATGCATACGCACCCATCTTAAATGTGCAGCCCTGACTCAGATCTGGTACACAAGTCCTGGTGATATATTTAGTAAAATACCTAGGAGAGATGCTCACCAAGGCAAATACACACACTACTTGGTTCTTATGCTAATTATCTGTTGATTCCGTATTGATGGAGACAAATCAATAGTGTGCAGTCTTTTTATCTGTAAAGAAAACACCCTAATTTACGTCCTCCTAAAAGCATTTAAAAGCCAGCACATAACTGCCACCTCCAACCCTGAATCAAAGACAAAAAGTCAACATAACCAGAATTCAACCACAGTTTTTGGTTTTAAAGCAAGGAGACCACGAGTGACAAGCTTGTATCAGTGATCCTACTTAATACCTGCTTTAAAACAAATGCACTTCCCTCTACTACAACAACATTTAAGGAACAATGTAAAATTCAAACCTGCTCTGCCATTAACTGTAGAACAAAAAATTAATTCCATTTAACATCTGAATTTTACTAGAACTATCTTTTCAAGCAAGACAGCAACATGATAATGCTACGATAGAGCTAAAATTCAGAAGACAATTGCGGAACAGGAATTCATAAAAAATAAGCGTAGCTTGTAATTATTCCTAACAAATTTGATTGACAGCAATGCATATAAAAAATTGCCCTTCTTATCTGATAAAAACACCAAAGAACTAGTTTTGAGGATCTTCAAAGTGAAATGCTGCAGGTATAAAAAATTCATCTTAATTTCTTCAAACTGAAGGTGGTGTGATGTTCTACCACTATTTGAACAAATTTAGGACTGAGCTGTCTCAGTCTCACCTTCCTGTTCTTTTTCACCCCTTTTTCTTATGCAAGAATAAGTGGCGCCAAGGCAATTGTAAAGTACACTAGTGCAGAGCGCTGATCAGAAGAAAATTAAACAAGGGTTGGTGTTGGGGCTTTAGCTATATT
>VWYH01000688.1:23540-34645 GCA_013399365.1 Pampusana beccarii | reverse complement strand
TTCCCCAGATCATCCTTCCAGCCATTCTTGTAGCTGAGTGTCAGATTAGCCAACTTCCAGTCAACTTGGTTTGGTTTGGTTTGGTTTGGTTTGGTTTGGTTTGGTTTGGTTTGGTTTGGTTTGGTTTGGTTTGGTTTGGTTTGTTTGTTTTTTTGACAGAGAAGCAAATGATTGAGTTGATGTGAAGTTCCTGATATTTTGGAAGTTGCTAATCATGGCCAGTTATCTAGGCGTAGTGTGTTAAAAAAATAATAATGGGGCCAGAAAGAGTGACATAAAAAACAGACATTAAAAATGGTGTTAAAGTTACCTATTATTTTCCCTGACACAATATTGGAAGGCTCAGCTTTTGCTTCAACAAACTCAAAAGTTTGACAAAACATGTACCAATTATCCCACATGGCACATATAGTAGCAATATCATTTAATTTAAATGTCATGAGATGACTATTCAGGCCCCATAAAAGATGAGAACAACTTAGGTGTAGCTAAATTTTGCAATATTGAAGAGGCATGATTATCCCATGCAAATTTACACTAATTTATGCATTATTGCTTCAGTTTTGTGTAGCCTCAAAAGCAGTTAATTACAAAATATATTAACATTAAAATGAAAATGTATAATCATAAAACAGAAAGAGCAAATATACCAAAATTTAGGAGTTATCACCTATCGTAAAATAATTGTCTACAGTGTTTACACAAAACAGATGTTTTTAGTTTCTGAATTCAACAAGCAAGCGTTTTCTAAGCAACTGGAATGTAATGCAGTGTGCAGTGAACCTGGATTCAGCCAACAAATGAAGGCACAGTGGTATTGCCCCAGCTTACAGGCTGTGATTAATTTTGAACTCTGATAAAACTCTGATAGTTTTCATGAAAGCAGGCTTAGCTTGTTCACCGTTTATAGAAAGAATGTGTATTTTATTGATTAAGCCCTGAGCAAGAAAATTGATTAATCTGAGAGTTTGCCTTTCAGCAGAGTGACCCTAATTACCTTTGACTTCAGCTCTACAACTGAGACAACTGCTCAGGAAGCTACTTCCATGTTCACTTTCCAGATGAATAATGCCACCCAGCTAAAGGAAGTCTTCCAGACTTTCGAGAGAAAACAGTATCCTTTGGGAATGATCTGCCTGCAAAATCCATAATAGCAAACGTCAAAGTTGGCTAATCTTTGTGCTTAGCCTTGCTATTCAGGATCATGCTACTGTAGCCCTATTCACTGAAGTTCAGATACACAAAATGACATAAGGCTTTATTGTTGATCCATTCCAATTGACTGATGAAGATAAGTAACAATCAGCTGAATAAAAATGGCAGGCATACAATAGTGAATTGTTAGGTCTCATTCCATGATAAACATTGAACAGTGGATTTGGTATACTACACAGAGCATGATCTTGAAATTTAAAGACAGTTGTCAACCAAAAGCTTCTCTCAGAAAATTCTGATTCCTGGCCATTTATATGTTTCAATTTCAACATGAAGTGTTCATCTTGTTAAAACTGACAGAATTATGCAGGTTTCTTTGAAGAGTTATAATATATGTAGGAAAAAAAATCTGAATAATTTCAAGGATGATGCACAAGTCATGGTTTTATATAAAAACAAAGAATTGATATCTTAATACAAAGTACCCCCTATTGTGTTGTTGGTGCTTATCACTCGTAGATATCACTAACTACCAAGCTTGTCTTCAGAAAGATGTCATACACAACGTGAAAAATAGCAAGGAGCATGGACTGAAACTGCCTTAGTCGTGACTCTTTAATTAATGCAGTGGTGACTCAACCTTTATGAAATGTTGAGTCTACAATTAACTCCCTGTAAAATTAATTTAGCTGAAGGATATGTTTTCCATCACAGACAAAGCAGTTGAAGATCATCACTAAGCCTGTTGTGTGCCCAGCCCTCATACAGAAGAAAACAATAAGTAATAATAAGCTAAAGTAAGACTAGCTCTGTATCCAGGTCGCTAAGTATAAAACACTGCTTTGCAATGGGAAAAATATTCAAGTACACCGTTAGCCAGGCGTTCTCCCTAATTTGAGTCCAAAGAAATCAAAGATGCATCTTTGGAAGAAACTAGGAGACAGCATTTGGAGCATCACCAGGGACACTGTCAGAATTCTTAAGTGGAACCACAAACCAATTTCTGTCTTAGGTGATTTTCAGCAGTTAAGAACACTTACGCACCTACAGTCATCATCTGTGAGTAAAATAATGTCTCCCATATGAAGAACCAGCACAAGAGCTACTCATAGTGTCAGGCTTTGGTGAAATTGTAGACTTTCTGCTGTGATTTAGGGTGAACTGCAGCAAGTGAGGATAGCTTGCCAATATGAAGACATATATGCTTTTATTAGAAAGTAATAATAATAAAAAGACTGTTTATAGGGGCCCTCAGGCTTGTGTTTTTCTTAGCTGTTTGAAAAATAAAGAAGAAAGTTACTAGGAAGCAAATGCTGCTTTCTTGACCATACTATCACCTGTATGTCTTGAGCCATTTTACAAGTAGTAGGTAATAAGTATGCTGAAAAACATTACTTATTTCAGAACTAGTATATTTATTAAGTGAGTTATGCAGGTGAAGTGAAGGGAGGTTATGTGATGTTGGCTGGTCCAGAAGGTCCTGGCAGAAAGAGGTTGTTTCAGTCAATAATTGTTCTTACTGTGAAAAATTTCTTTTTTATATTGAATTGAAATCTCTCCCATTGCAACATGTACTGATTGCATCTTGTGTTCTCCATGTGAAGAGGAAGCTTCTGTCCTCTTTTTAGCCACCCCTTAAGTACTGGAATGCTGTGATGAGGTCTCCCCCTGAGCCTTATTTCCTCCAGAGAGAAGACACCTAACTCCTTCACTCTTTCCTTGTAAGACAGATTCTCCAGCCCTTTAACAATCTTTGTGGTCCTCCTTTAGACCCTCTCCAGCCTGTCTGCACTTGAATATTAAAAGAATATTATTGAATCTTCATCTTCCATGGCATTTGAATGTAGATGTGCTTGTTTGGTACATATAATTTGCCATTATTCAACATACAGAATTAGTCTGATCTTTATCAAGCTTTTAGTTCTCAAAGACTTAGTTTGTTAGTTGTTACAGGATTTGACTCTTGCCTGATTAATTTTTCTTGGTTATTCATCTCATCATTGCTGCCTGTGGTAATTTTGGGACCACAGTTCTCATATTCACATAAAGCAATTCGACAAGACACAGTAAGACCTTCTGTGGAACTGTATCTTAATTCAGGCATGACTGGTCATACATTTTGTTTCCTTTTTGCAACTTCCTTCAGTAGCATTAGTGATTTTAACAGCCAGCTCAGTTTTACTGTTAAGCTGGTGCTGTCATTGTGATTCACTGACATAGCTGAATTCTGTTTTTCTTGTGTACCTGAGTGGAAAGGATAAACACATTTCTAATAATTTTATTACACAGGTTAAAAATGAAACTGCAGAGCAGCAACACTGCATGGCAAACATATGAAGCAACCTCACTACATTCAAGAATGTCTCTGCTCTTCTTCGTGCATCAAGATAATACCATCTGCAGTTTCTACTGTTCAGCACAACACTGGAATAGAAATTTAGTACTCCCCTTGCCATGAGAAAAAAATAAGATCCACAAACCGACAAAGTAAATAGCACATATTCATTGCAGGTATACTGAGTCCCCCTGCCTGAGAAGGTACAGTTTGTGGTATCAAACCTTTTCAAATCCTTCACTGATTTTTATGAGGTTATTTAGACCTGTGTTTATCTTCTATGAAGTGAACAAAAACTAATCTATGGAAAAGTGTAGGCGAGCAGAGAAACTCTTCCTTTTCCGCAAACTACAAAAAAAAGCTGTGTAAAGTCCATTGTTTGCTGCTTGCCTTACATTCTCACATGTATTAGAGATGCCTACCAAATTGTAAAGCCAGGGATGTGTTTAGTCAGTGGACAGTAAATTCTTCTTTTCTGGATACAGCTTTCTGTTTCAGAGGTTTCGGGGTGTTTCTTTTTTGTTTGTTTGTTTTAGTTTTGTTTTGTTTGGGGTTTTTGTGGTTTTTGGTGTTTGGTTTGGTTTGGTTTGGTTTGGTTTGGTTTGGTTTGGTTTGGTTTGGTTTGGTTTTTTGTGGGGTTGTTTGTGCGTGTGTTTGCGTGGTTTGTTTTGTTTTGTTGTTGTTTCGTTTTGGGGTTTTTTTTAAATAAATGCTCATTCAGCAGCTTTTACATTAGATGCTGTCTTGTATTCTCAGATAAGGCACAGAGTATGAGTTTACCCAAAAACTATGAGGGGCTCTCCAACTGATCTACAGCCTTTTTACCACCTTGTTTTGTCACTGTCAATCTACATCCTGAACAAAATCTAACCAGGTTCTTCTCAGCCCTGGAGACTTCAAATTAGTGCACAACCTGAACTGGCTAACATTTAGTGTGGTTTTCTATTTTTGCATGCTTTTCTCTGACTAGAAGCTCACTTTCCTGTGCCGTTTCCATATGCTATATGTAGCACAGTTTTGAGGTGGGAAAATTCTCTTTGTACAAATACTTTTGTTAATAAATAAATACCATAATGTGTTATGACAGTATTTTAGGATAATAGTAGTAGCATTTGAAGGGTGCTTATTATTAGCTTATGATCACTTTCTACTTGAAGAGTAGAAATAGCTGCCTTTAAGGAAACTATTGAACTCTTCAAAAGATGAAAGTTACAGCAAAACTTTATTTTTCACCTTGGGTTTATTTTTGCCTCCACTGGCAATTGTGACAATAAGTGACAGCTACCATCTCTCCCTTTGCTAGGAGAAAAGTACTCCTTTATTCATGAAATACCACACACAAAAAAGGAGAATGTTGGTTAGTACAGTCAATGGCTGAAAGATGTCGACATTTAACAGTGCTAGCCATGCTTCTGCTCTAGATTTCTTCATCTATGCATAAATAACTGATCTAGCATCTTTAAGCACAGCCAGCCTGTAGCCTTTAGAGTTCATGGCATAGTCCATAGGAGGTCAGCAAATGCTGCATATATTGTAATACTAATGATGTTGTAATATGTATTTCATAATTAATTTAGACTTAAGAAAACCACTGAGTGAAACATACAATTATTTTGCCCATACTGTCTCCATGTCCTTATTACAGATGGTCATCAGACATTCAATCCATGTTACTCCTGTTAACATTTTTTGACAATGTTATCAATAATTATCAAAATTCTTCCTTGCAAATGGATACTATCCAGTATCCTCAGTTGTTTTTTTATCTACCCTAGTGCCTAAACGCAGTGAAGTAGTGGTTTCCTTGCCAAGTAGAAACTGATGGTATATTTCCTTGAAACCCGTATGAACAACAGGTAGTTCTTCAGCTTCAGGCATGTGGCAGTCAGTTGGCTTCATTGTTTCATTAGAACATGCTCAAAGTTTGACATCCAAATGGTCACCAAACTGATGAACCAACTTGGATTTTTTGGTTAGTACATGGGTACTTCAAGAGAAAGAGGCTTGTACTGAAATGACTGTGTTTGTCCACTTTCACATGCAACAAGTTCAAAAGATATCCTAGTTCTTAAAAAACATTTCAATAATACTTTGCCACAAAAATTGCAAAACATTACTGAAATGTTTGGTTTTGTTGTGCTTATACACAACCAAGTCTAATGATACAAAACTGGGAGGAAGAGCTGATAGGCCAGAGGGTTGTGCTGCCATGCAGTGGGACTGGAGAGGCTGGAGAAATAGGTTGACAGGAATCGGATAAATTCAACAATGGGAAGTGCAAAGTTCTGCATCTGGGGAGGAACAAGGCCAGCCATCTGTACCCACTAGGCGCCAACCAGGTGGAAAACAGCTTTGCAGAAAAAGACAAACATGAGCCATCAACATGTCCTTGCAGCAAAGCAAGCTATCCAGGGCTGCATTGAGTCAAGTGTCGCCAGCAAGTCAAGGGAGGTGATCCTTCCCCTTTACTCAGCACTGGTAGAGCATTGGTGGCTAAGCAGTAGCATGGAGTGCCCAAAGAGGCTGAAGAGTCTCCATCCCTGGAGGTATTCAAAAGCCATCTGAAAATGGTCATGGGAAACCTGCACTACGGCACCCTACTTGGGCAGTGGGGTTTAGTATCTCCAGACATCTCTTCCAACTATTTTGCCATTCTGTGATACCATACAAATCATTTGGACAAAGATTAGTGTTGCTAGGTTCTTGAATCCACTTGCTTTAGCTGAAAGCATTGGATTTTGTTTCCACATATTTTTCTACAACTCTTCTGTTTAAAAGTTACACAATGACTGTGAGACTATGCCATTATACAGCTTTCAGTTGGCTGTGCTTGTATGAAAAGAAAATGGAATTGCAAATACTAGATAAGATGTCTGTAGTAAATAACCTGGCACCCTTAGCAGCTATTTACCATTCAGTTTCTTAAATTCTGTCTTGGCACTTAGTCCTCACCTGAGTTTCACAAATTGGTTATTTTAGGATTTTTGCACTGTATTTATGCCATATACATTAAAAAAAAAGAAGAGTCTTCTTAGTAACTCATTTGTTTTTCTTCNAAGTTTAGATTGGGTATTAGGAAGAATGTCTTCACAAAAAAGAGCTCTCGAACATTGGAACCAGCTGTCCAGGAAAGTAGTAAAATTGCCATCCCTCCAGGTATCTAAAGGCCACGTAGATGCAGTGCTTAGGGTCACAGTTTAGTGATGCACTGTGCATTGCTAGGTCAATGGCTGGACTCAACAATCTTAAGGGTCTTTTCCAACCTAAGTGATCCTATGATTCTATCTGCCTCTTTTGTCCTATACTTGCACAGTTTCTTTTCCACGTATTTTTGTATGCTTTTTTTCCCCCTTTCACTTTCATGCTGTTTCTGTTGCATTTGGAGAGCTACTTGTGCCAGCGCTGCACTAACCACTAGTTTTAAAAGCTCTTTAAGATTTGGTAAAGCTACTCTGGGCTAAGTGTTCAGAGAGAAGTTCCTGTGCTCAATTTCCCAGCCATTTATGTACCATATATTAGTTTGATGCTAGGACTGAAAAACTTCAGGTCAATCACTCTGTGTAGTTTGGCAATGTATACCAGCTGATTATTTCACTGTCTTAATTACACTATGGTTTTGAAGCTTTCAAAGCAGTACACAGACTGTAAAAATCAGCGTGTCAAAATACTGCTGGAATCTGTAGTAACTGTTACCCATTTTCACTAATAGTATGACTACTCTCAGTTTAAAATTGCGCTTTTTATCCAACCGTTCTGCTATTTCTTTAGTTTACCATGAAAAAACTACAAATGTTTAATTTCTAATTTGTATCTTAAATTCATACATATCTGCTCAGAAGCAGGAACCTGGCAGATTGTCCATAGGTTATTAATTTGTTTTGAAGTTGTTGTTAAGTTTAGATTTCACTAATTGGCAGAACACAACTCATGTCTGACTCATTGTTCAGTGCTAAAGCATAAAAAGAACGCATTAAAAAAACTATGTTGTTCCTCCTTTGTTCCTCTGCTATAAAAACTGATTTCTGGCCACTAATAAGGTCTTCTCCCTTCCTCCTAGGAAAGTTGTTCATAGCACATTATTGACGTATTTCCTCTCCAGACACTTCCAATCTTGTCACTTTATATTTTCTATCCTTCTTTTGCTTTTCCCCTAGGAAGCAAGGCTGGGAGTTGAAGCAGATACATCCATCAAGCACAGGCTTAAGTTACAAGGCAGTTCAGTCATGAGGAGCACTGCATGCTCTAGAAAGCTGTGACATGAAGGATCTGGAGCTATGCCTGCACATGCAGGCAGCTGAGGTCATCATCTCCAGCTTGTTCACAGCATGCCTACCAGCAGACCAAATGTGCTCTCACACTTGAGGTGTAAGCATCTGCTGAAACCAATTCATGCTGCTGTAGCCAAGCACCAGTGTCAGAAGGCAGGCAGCAACTAGTTGCAGCTGAAGGTCAGTAGTTTCTGCAGCTGCCACTCCGCTGATTCCAACTGTGACTGATGCTCCTCTACCTCTCTCTCTTTCAGTGCAGATTCAGACATCTTAAATTCAAACGAGCAGTATTTTGTGCTACCAGTAACAATGGAGCACAGAGCTTTGCTGTTCTTAATCACTGCTCCTTGGCACAGTACAAGACTGAATGCTTCCCACCATCTCAGTCCAAACCACTACAGCCTTAAGCCAAATAGTTCATCATTCTTCACAAAGACCAAGAGGAGAAGGAACATCCACATACCATTTGGTCTGAGGGATGCCAGCTCCAGTGCCTTTCTTTCGTGGGAGGAGACACACAGAGGGAATGGTCTCACCTAGGATGTGACAGGTGAGAAGCTGAGATTGCCAGCTTCAGCCAAAACCAGTGCTTGAATACACGGATGACCTTAAGCCAGTGGCTGAAATACTTTTTCCAACACTACTGTAAAGGAGAAAAGGCGAGCACTTATGTAGTCAGATCACTAGTCTTAAGGAAGCTGGCTGATGTTGCTTCTCACATTGAAGATAGCAGTGATTTCTGGTTAATCGGAAAAGGAGTAAAAACGCCAGCAAAATCTGTTATTAATCTATTTGGAGATTTACATCTACAATGGAAGAGTCCCTGAATCATTCCTTTTACCTTGAAATAGCAGGAATGAGAAGATCAGTCTTGGGACCTACACATAACCCTGATTCCTGCAGCAGTCAGTGTAACACACTCTCAAATACAGCATTACCCTGCTCTTGAATGTTCTCCAGTGTCATTGTGTTGAACTTCGAATGTGGCCTGATGTGGCCAGGTAAACATTCCATAGATACCTGAAAATGCTTGTATTGGAACATTTTTCACTTTTTTCAGTCAAAATAATATTTGAATCACAGTGTAGCATCAAAATATTTTCTTATCCTACCCTCTCTGATTTTAAGATACCACAAAGTTTTCTCCTAAATCCTGCCCTCATATGGTCAGATGAAGAACCTAGTAACTGAATTAATCTTTCTGCTCCTTTTCCTTTGCTCAACTTTATTATATGTCTCTTTTATCTTTGTGTGTGATGAGTTCCCAGGGCTGAAGAGGGCATGATCAATATCTGTAAGCTGGATTAAAGGCCACAGAGCTGAATTAAAGTTGCCACAGAGAACCAGGAGAAGCATTACAGTGAAGGGGGAAAAAACTGGAAAGAACATTAGTTTCAATTTCCCCTTCTACAATTTTCATGGAGATATTATCTTGAAATTCTTACAGTCTCTTCCTCCTAGAACATAAGGGTATTTGGATGCAAGGCTTAACACTAGCAGAAATACTTAAGAACTGTATCTGCAACTGCATGAAGCCGAACAATAGCAGCATTTGTAGTCCTGTTTTTCTAGTGGGGGAAAATACAGTGATGGTAAATGCCAGTCACAGCTGGTAGGGCCTGCTGCACATATTAATTGATGAAATCGTGATGACTGAGCAAATAAAACATTAATATATATCTCTGTGCTGCTACTTAAACGTTAGGCTGATGGTGCCTGCAGACAAGAGAAGAGACATTCTAGGCTGACTTAACCAATTACCACAGTTCCACACACATTCTGTGGCTGAACTTGCTGCAAGTGTGACAATCACAGCTTCAGAGAAAGAACACAAATTGGGGTCCCCACAGGCTGCAAGAGGCCACGAGGCACATTGAGTAAAAGAGAAATGTCTGACAGCACAGCAAAACCATTAGGAACTATGCTAGGATTTTCTCACCAAGAAGTCAGTCTCACACAGGAGAGTTTTCATACCTGAAGCTCTTAATGAGCCTTTTATCCTGAGATGGCTCTGGCTGAATGATTATTATGGCTTCAGATTGCAGATTTAAAAAAAAAAATGTATTTTGTCAGAAAATACAGCTTCATATGTTTTCTTCCATTCTCTAAAAATATAAAAACTGCACTTATGCAAAGTGGGGGAAAATAGTAGACCTAATGGAATCATAAAGTACATCTACTAGACCTTTACCCTCCTTTGCACCTTGAACATGCAGAAAACAAACCTACGAAATGTGTCTGGCAAAAGCCACAGAGCCCTTAGAATTTTTTAAAATGCATTTTGCAGGATGCATAGTCTGTTTCTAATGCTCTTTCTCTTAAATACAGTCTGTTGCAGCGGTCATTTCTGGGTGAAAATATCCATATATGCAGAATGAGCTGAATTCCAAACCCATTTGTAGACAAATTTTAAACCACTCTTATGATTCGCTGATCACTTTCTCCCGGCTGATAGGTGTGCAATTTCTAGCTCAAATTACGTGGCAAAACACCACAAACTCAGTCCAGTGTTTCTTAATTACCGTTGTTAAATTACTGACATGCTTTACTTATCTGGTCTCATCATTGGAAGATGGCGGAGGAATTAGCTTACTGAAGTACCAAAAGAGAAAATAATATAAAATGTGAATTCCTAAAAATGTATAAGTAGAGTTGTCATAGTTTTCTTTTGTCTGTATTGTTAGAAATTTATTTTCAAGAACAGACTGCACCCCATACTACTAGATTCTTAGATTTTAGTACATAACAAAACTGTCTTCATTCACACATAAATAGCTAATTCCCTAATGAGGTCTATGGATAATAGCTAATTACACGATTTCCCAACGGACCTAAATGAGGTGTTAATAACCAAGAGATTATCTCTTCTAGCCATACACAAAACAAAGGGCAAACTCAGCAGCAGAATGCACACATAAGCCAAGCAATAAGGGAGCTGAACAATTTAAAAAAACATTATCATTAAGAAGGAGGAGATACTGAAATCGAAAGGGTATCCCAATCTGGATAAACAGATATTAAAAGTGATAGTCAGAGATACTGTGAAAGAACCTCAGTCTATAATTGTTCTAATTGTTTTCTCATATCTAGAGAGAACTGAGGGTTTCTGAGCTCTGCGAAAGAAAGAAAACAAGTCTTAGGGTTTGCCTTACACATTTCCTTGTATTTTAGCCATAATATCAGATAGCATAACCAGTATACGTTGGGGAATGACCTATTAGAGAGCAGTGTAGGGGAAAGGGACCTGGGGGTCCTGGTGGACAGCAGGATGACCATGAGCCAGCACTGTGCCCTTGTGGCCAGGAAGGCCAATAGCATCCTGGGTCTATTAGAAGGGGGTGGTTAGT
>VWYH01000688.1:0-14460 GCA_013399365.1 Pampusana beccarii | reverse complement strand
AAAAAAAAAAACAAAAAAGAACCCCGTGGATTATTTTTTTTTTACCTGATTTCCTCATCTCCTTTAGCTTTACTTACCTAGAGCAGTCAAATAAGTCAAAACTAAAACATGTGAACTTGAAGGCAGAGGTGCTTTAAGTGAGGAGCAACAAGGGTCATCTACCTTCCACTATAAAAATGAAGATAAAGGGAGAAGAAACGTTAGAGAATTAAGGAGGAGTCTGGAATTCTAATACAATTCTGAAATTTGGAAAATGAAAAGCCCTCCATCCAATTTTCTTCTGCATACCTGAAGAATTTCCCTGCTACTGAATGAAACTCATTCCCTGAAAAAGAGAAAATTAGTAAAGTTTGTCATGATTAGGAAAAAGCTTTCCTATTCATAAATTATCTCTGTATTTTCCTTCTCTTTTCTATGTTTTCAAATTCATCATCAATTCTCCCCTCCCCCTAGTTTCCAACATTTTTCTGTTCCATGCTATTTTCTTTACCATGTATTGGGTTTTTTTGGTGTTAAGAGTTAATATCTTAAAAAAGATAGTTCCAAGCACACTCCATGAAAGGGAATATATTTTCCTAAAAACCCAGTTCAATGTCATGGCACTCAGTACACTGAGTAATGTTTCCTTTCAATTTAGAAAGTTGCAGTTACCCATCTAAAGCTTTTAGATGTACTGGAGCAGAAGGGAAAACATCGTCATCTTAATGGATAGGCACACCTTGCTGCTTGCCTAAGCAGAGATGACTTTCAACAAACTGTAAGGCAAGATTTAGACAAAAATGGGTAGGTGTTAAAACATGATCTTTCGTTTATTTATAGCCACGTAGTGCATACCTTACAAAAAGCCTGAAACAAAATGAAATAAAAGACAAAATGAAACAAAACAAAAGACAAAACAAAACAAAACAACAACAACCAAGAAAACGAAAAAACAACAACAAAAACCCCCAACAATCCACAACTTAAGGCAATCTGAAACAAGTAATGAAAATAAATATTTTTTAAAATGTTCTTTTATTCTTTTATTTTGGGGATATTCTGCTATGAGGAGAAAGTACGACATTTGATTTTTACTGGAGACAAGGTGTGTGGTTTCACTCACCCAATGACAGCAGAACGCAATTGACAATGGGAAGTACTAGAAAATTTGATCAGAATTGGAGTGCTGCCTTCACACACTTTGTCTGAGTGCTGCAGTGGCGATAGGTAGTGTGTACAGCAGGGGAGAAGTGGACGGTTTCCAAGAATATCAAGTCTTGTAGAAGAAAACAGATACCTAGTTACAGCAGTCATAAACTGCAGCCCAAGGTCCAGGTTGTAGCAGCTATCAGGATATTTACAGTATGTGTTGATATTGTATAACACTGCTGGAAGACAGAAGCTACTGATGCTGTTCTTACATATTTGTAACTGGATGTGTGCTGCTCCTCCATGGGCTAACACGGGCTTTCGGGCTTTTTCCCCTCACATTACCCTAGTAAGCTTGAAAAGCTTGTCTTGCTCAAATTCTCACATTTTAATTTTGTGAAACTTTTTTTTTTTTCTTTTCAATAGTAGCAGAGCCTTCCCAAAATGACACCACACAAATTCTCTTCCTGCAAGCACTGTCTCTCTCTCCTGAATACTCTGTGTACAGTTAGTTTTCTGCAGCTTGCTTTCTCATAAGGCAAAAGTCTGACAAAAAACTAAGAACATTATTCTTGAACACTAGAGTAAAACAGGAAGAAAACAATCTACCTCACACTAATTTTAGCCCTTTTCTTTTTTTCAAATATCATGAAAACAAGAAAGGATATAAGCTCTGTCCTGTCACCAACGACACAAGCACTGCTTATTGTCAGGGCAACACTTTTGCTCTGTAACTCCACTCATAGATCACTAGCCCTAAAGAAAGAGTGGTGTCTTTGCTAAACAGAATACCTCTCAGTCTTTGCGTCTGTGTCTTGAGAAAGCAATCCCCCTTCTTTCTTCAATACAGGCACTTTCCTTACATAGATCTTTATAGAAATTATTTCATGACACCAGCAAATAACTGCACTAGATAAACCAACTGAAAAACCCAGCCAATGCAGTCATACTAAACAGCAAGATGCAATTCAGTTTTACGTTAACTTCCATTAGTACAAACCAGGCTTACAGCCCAGAAATTACAAACTACTCAAAGAGAGGTGTGGAAATGTAAAGGCCCAAACACATTCCAGCAAATGTCCTCTGCTTACCAGTGAAACAGGAGGATGTACCTGTTAAATATATTTCCTGGAGAATTACAGGTTTTAAATACCGCCTCTAGTGAGTGCTGCCCAGGTCAGGTTGGCCAGCAATACATTTTTCTAGTATCAATTCCTCCAGATGGGAAAACATTATCTGAGGCACTAAGATGGGAAAACATTATCTGAGACACTAAGTTGAAACTCACGTATTTTCACACCAATTTGGGACAAATTTGAATATAGGGTTGCAGTTTTTGTCTGAGAATTGAAGAATATAATTTCAGTTCTTCCTTGAGGAAATACAGAAAAGGTATCAGTGCTGAATTTCTCTCTCTTTACACTGGTCAGTCCACTAGAATACTTAAAGAAAGACAACAGAGATAATGGAGGGAGCTGCTGGGTTTGTCATTCTGCATCTAGCTCGAATGTCTCCTGCTTAGATTTTCTTATTTAAATAACCGTAGTATCATACAATCATTTTTGTTGGAAGACACTCTCAAGATCATTGAATCTGACCACTAACCTAACGCTGGTACTAAGCCATGTCCTTAAGAACCTCATCTACATGCCTTTTAAACACCTCCAGGGATGGTGACTCTACCACTTCCCTGGGCAGCCTGTTCCAACACCTGGCAACCCTTTCCATGAAAAAATGATTCCTAATATTCAATCAAAACCCCTCCTGGTGCAACTGGACGCCATCTCCTCTTGTCCTATCACTTGGGAGAAGTGCTTGGGAGAAGAGACCAACACCCTCCATGCTACAACCTCCTTTCAGATAGTTGTAGAAAGAGAGAAGGACTCCCATTTGCCTCCTTTTCTCCAGGCTAAACACCCCTAGTTCCCTCAGCTGCTCCTCACAAGACTTGTTCTTCAGACCCTTCACCAGCTTCATTGACCTTTTCTGAACTCGCTCCAGCACCTCGATATCATTCTTGTAGTGAGGGGCCCAAAACTGAACACAGTATTTGAGGTGTGGCCTCACCAGTGCCTAGTACAGGGAGGTGGTTTCTCTAGTCCTGCTGGATGGCCTTCTCTTGCCCACCTGGCCACACTGCTGGCTCGTATTTAGCTGGCTGTTGACCAACACCCCCAGATCCTTTTCCTCTGAGCAGATTTTCAGCCACTCTTCTCCAAGCCCGCAGCATTGCCTGGGGTTGTTGTGACCCAAGTGCAGCACCTGACACTTGGCCTTGTTGAACCTCATGCAACTGGCCTCAGCCCAACGATCCAGCCAGTCAAGATCCCTCTGTATAGCCCTCCTACCCCCCAGTAGACCAACACTCCCACCCAACTTGGTGTCATTTGCAAACTTACTAAGGGTGCACTCAATCCCCTCATCCAGGTTGATAAAGATATTAAACAGAACTGGTCCAAATACTGATTCCTGGGGAACACCGTTCATGACAGGCTGCTGACTGGATTTGACTCTGTTCACCACAACTTTTTGGACCCAGTCTTCCAGACAGTTCTTTACTCAGTGAAGAAAATTCCCATCCAAGCCATGAGCTGCAAGCTTCTCCAAGAAAATGCTGTGGGAAATGATGTCAAAGGCTTTACTGAAGTACACAACATCCACAGCTTTTCCCTCATCCAGTAACAGGTCACCTTGTCTGTCAAGGTTTAAAGCAAGGTGACAACAAATCATGGCAGACGTGCTCTGTTACCCACTTACCTCCCACCACCCCTTTCCTTTAGATCCAAAAGATGATAGGAAGATAAGGAGGAAGGGAGACTTAGAGTTCAAGGTGGAAGGTTTTAAAGGGTTTTACTAATTCTACTAATAAATAGAGAATACATACAAAATACACAAAACCAATCTTGTATGCCCGATATGGAGTTGGCATCACTCCAGTGGTGGTGGAGCTGGGAGCTGGCGTTGCTCCAGCAGCTGCAGGGCCGGCACCCAGAAGTCACAGGCAGGACTTCAAAGCAAACTGGAAACTGGATTTCAGGGATGCAGGGTCTGAGGCCTATAGATCACAGGCATGCAGAGAGGGTCCTCTTTAGATGCCAGCCGTGGTCAAAGAGAGACAGATCCTAGTGATCACCCTCTTATACAGGGGATATGCCGATTATGGGATGGAGTTGGTCAGTTGGTCAGTTTTACTCACCTGTTCCATCCACCCCTCCTCAAACACCCTCCTCTCACGACGGAACATGCAAAATCTTATCCGTCTTTCTTGGCTACCATAGTNGATTGCTTGGTTGTCTTGTGTGTGCCGGGTGATGGCACACTCATGGCATAGCTCCGTGACCTTCCCTGGCACAGAGGTCAGACTGACAGGTCTGTAATTCTCTGGATCCTCCTTCCCGCCCTTCATGTAGATGGGTATTACATTTGCCAACTTCCAGTCAACTGCGACCTCCCTGGTTAATCAGGACTGCTGACAAATGATGGAAAGTGGCCTGGCGAACATCTCCACCAGCTGCCTCAGTACCCTTGGGTGGATCCCATCTGGCCTCACAGACGTGTGCATGTCTGAGTGGTATAGCAGGTTGCTGATCGATTTCCCATTACCTAACTCATTAGCCATAGCCAAGGTTCCTCTCTCAGATTATACACTCAATTTCTTCTTCATAGAAGAACATATCCTGAATGGTATCTCACTTTCTAAATGGGCACCACGATTCATTAATTTCCAGACCAGAATCACAAGCAATAGACAAGACTCTGCTGAACAATTCCTGTACCTGTAGCCCAGAGAGTAAAACAGAAGAACACTGGCATTGAGTTACTGGTCATTTCTGAAAGAATATAACACAAAATTACATTACATTCAAAAGACAATGTACTGTTGATGGCTGAAGGATGGACATCCCATGAAAAACTGAATAGTAATACACCAGTAAAATGTTTAAGTTTTCAAACTCCTAACTGAAGATAGTGTTTTTTCCCGGAAGTTGCTGGATAAGTTCTATTTTTGCCAAAGAATCTCCTATTTTGGTACTGCCACCCTTACTGTCAAAATTGCATGAAGACTTACCAATAGATATCAGAAACATTATTTCCATATCCAGGGTTATTTTTTCTACTGTCACATTTATATTTGTCCTGGGCTAAAATAAATGGCTTGCACAACCAAAACAGTTTTCTCATGCACTCATGGCTACATTTGAGGGTCATAAGGAACCCTGCAGGCAGCTACTCGACTTTCACTGCAGTGTGTGTCTTAGCTTTGAATCTCAGTTGCAGAAGAGCCATCAATCTCATTTTGAAGTAGTAGCAGCAATTGCAGGCAGTAGAAGAACTTTCCATGCCTTATCCTTCTCTACTTCACTCCCTGAGAAATATTTGTGAGGAATGTATCTACAAAGATTTGGATACTTGGCTTTAGAGCTGAAATTTATCTTCACAACCATTACTTGCAACAGAGGCTCTACCTTGGGAAAAAAACACCTCTATAGCAGTTAGGTGGGCAAAAGAGCCTGAAAAAATAGAGAAAGGTAGAGGACGTCCAGACAGGCTTTTAAAGATGAGATCTCTGCAGTCAGCGACAAATAGCTGATGGAACAAAATGTTAGTTAGATAATAGCAACAGAACCACTCTGTTGCTTTTGAGAAAAGATGGAGTTCTGCTGACAGTGCAGCAGAAAGTGCCTTTGTAAAACTTTTAGTGTGTTCTTCATCATTATTATCACAGTCCTGTGAAGGTTCACACACTTCTAAACTACGTCAGCATTAGCTCCTCCTCACATATCTATCTCTGCTTACCACCTGTCATAGCAATCCATCTAGTTGTTTCGATTACACCCACAATAACCATATCTCAAAATGCTTTATTATTTTTAATCCACTAGGGAATTTTGGGGAGGTTGTAACAATATCT
Organism: Pampusana beccarii; assembly: GCA_013399365.1. Lineage (NCBI taxonomy): Eukaryota > Metazoa > Chordata > Aves > Columbiformes > Columbidae > Pampusana > Pampusana beccarii. The sequence goes on along the minus strand of VWYH01000688.1, from coordinate 8,420 downwards.
ACAATTCTGAAAATATCTTTTCAAGCACAGTACATATCATTGTGGGTAGCAAAAGAGAGAAAAATAAGTGTGAGGTGTACTAAAATGTTTTTCAGATTTTTTTCCTGATCTTGGTCTGGCTGATTAGGTGCTAAGAGAATTTTATAGGAGGGAAAAATATCCTACTCTACATCCATTTTCCTAACAACAGTCAAGGAATCTGACAAAAAACACAGTTAATCTGTGATGAGTTCAGGTTATTGAAAAGCTCATAAACTCTTCTTCTCAACATGGAATAGATTTACACTGGAGGTGACAGTGGTGGTAAGGTGCCTGTAGTTGGCTTTTTTTGTGCTTGTCTTTTAAATGGCTTTGATCACAGAAATAAAATTTTAGAATCTGCTACAGACTTTGGACAGCAATCGTTTAAAACAACAATTAAATGAGCTGGCATATTTATGAGACATACGGTGCTATCTTGTTAAGTTAATATTAGCATTCATACATACACAAAACATAGAGAGGATGATGTTAGCCTTCCAAATGATGCAGTGATTTCTACATGTAATGTCAAGCTTGAATGGGTATTTCTTTTAATTCTCTCAATTGCATTGATAATCTAAGTTGTAAGCCAACTATACTTCGGGTTGGAACAGGACTACGTTGTTTATATAAAAATAAGTTATTTGAAACTTCCATATCCGAAATCTCCGTGACCATCCACGTATACTTAGTATGGTGTAAATGTTCCCAGTTATTTAAAAATATCTGGTTATATACTTATTCAACTTCCCTGTAACCAAATCAAATCACTTTTATTTTATTTAAACTACCCTTACACCACAAAAAAAAGTTGTCATACTCCCTCCACAGAAATGAAAAATCTATGAAAGACTGAGATTTGTCTGCTTTGCTTGAAAATTGAATGCCTATCAGATTAGTCCAAACGGAAAACAGAAAATCCAGGCTGTAAGATATGAGTCAGTTTTATGTAACCAAAATTGAGTTAGACAATCTCAGCTGTGTCTTCTGATGTTCTGATGCAATCCTCTATCCTTAATTACTTAATATTTTGGCAAAAGCAGGGCTGCAAACATTGCAAGATCTTTCATATTTTACTTCAGACTTCAACAAACGAGCTTGTCTCAGATATTCTCTCTGTAAGTTTTTTCCTGATGTTAGCCAGATGTTAGACTAGTGACAGCATGTTCGCATCAAGTGCAAGCACTAAAAGCATATTCTCAGCATGCAATGGAGGCTAACATAGAGAAGCCCAAGTAATTCACTAGGAAAAACAGTCCTAAAGCAAGCCTGCTAAGTCAGTCATGTCATTGCTTAGGGCTAGCACATCATGAGACCACCAATTTATTTTATACAACTGTTGGACATCAGGTGATGGCAGTGATTCTGAGTCTTCAGCTCATGAGCTCTAAATTAGAAACTTGCAAACGATGGGTTCTGCCATTGAAACTGATGCTGTAGCATGTTTTAAAAATTTATCCTGTGCAAAACAGGGGAGAGGCTCAACCACATCTAAAAGGGTCAGACACAGAGTTCAATTACTCTTGTGTTTGAGCAGGATCAGGAGCAGACTAGGAAACCAATCAACAAACAAAGTTTTAATATCATGATCTGTATTTTCAACATTGAAAAACTGTAATCAGAAGTATATGAATGCAATTATGTATTACAGAAAAGAACATACAATATCTCAAACTGAAGGCTTGCTGCTCTTCTCTCTGCAGCCATCATTCAGTAACTGTAACAGTTCTGAAACTTTGCCAAGAGTTCTGTCTAACAGGATACAAGCTGCCAATGGAGTAAAAATAAATTATTAAGAAAAGCTTAAGAGCAAACATAACTAAAACCCTTATATTGAGGACAACATTTTATACCACAAGCTCTCATGTCAGGTCTCCTAGGGTAAAAATGAGCTGTCTGTAGGGATATTAGTTTATTTTTTTTTTCCTTTATTTTTTGTCAAAGCCTCTAAAACCAACATCAATATAAGGCAGGAGCACTAAGTGTCATCAGATAAAAACAGATATCTTTCATTAGCAAGTGAAACATACAATGGATGTAATAGTATTCATTTGACTAGATGTTTCGTGGAAAATTCCTGTCACAGTCTACGGAGACTCAGGTACCACACTCAGATATGCCTGCATACTTTTAAAATATCTACACGCATCAAACCCACAAGCAGTGAACAACAAAAGGGCTTCTGGCTAAGGAACTGAACACGGTTTTTATTGAAATGACTTAAATTCCTTTCCTTGCCATAGATTCAGATACATCAAAACTCAATATACATGGATCTTGCTTAGTTGCTTGCTTTCCATGTTCCCTTGCAGCAGTATATCTGTTCCCTGTGTTTTTCTCACAGCAGGACAGCATCTGTCTCTACTAGGCCCCATGAGTACAGAGAAAATGAGTCAAAGACCACAGATCGACCAGCCAGCTGAGTCTGATACACAGGGAGCCAGGACAGGAGGGAAGCTGTGGTACTATGTTATATCCAGCTGTGTACAGTTTCCACTGGGCAGGTGCTCAGAGAAGCTCTGATGCATCCACATTTGCCATCACGTGTGCAGTGAATATGAGGCCACATCTTTGATGATACAGCTCACACATACATGCTTATCATACCACTAAACACGCCACAAATTCTTTCTCATTACAGAATCCAACACATGAGGCAAACTTTAAGATACAGACCAATTTACAGATTTTGCCTTTGCCTAGCTCTCAGGTTAAAAACCAGTACTTACAGGGTTTGCAACTCTCATTTATCAATATTCTCTACTCTTATTTGCAGCTTTTGGTGAAATGTGATAACCTCTGAAATATGTACAGTGCTTGGTCCCTATTATAAAAAAAGGTAAAGGACTCTACTATAATACAAGTAAACAAGAACAGAGATTAGCTCATATGGTGCTTTCTCACTAAGAAATGCCATTTCTTTGTATAGATACACTTACTATGATTTCAAAATGTAGTAATAGAACTGTATTTTTTAAAGTAACCCTTCTCTCTTAGTATTTTAACAGCATAACAATTGTAACAAAGCAGCACAACATCACATTACTGATAATAAAATTTTATGCATTACTTTTATTGTCATGCGTAGGAGGAATAACAAAATGCATGACATATGAAAAAGGTTTTAAAAATGCAAATCTAGGCAAGCCAAAGTTTCTACTAATGGCAACTCTAATTTTATCTACTTATATAAATACATTAACATAATAAGATGTCATGTGGTACAAGACAGGATGACACTATGGCATTGTGCTAACACGGCCCAGCAGGGTCATGCTGATTCATACCTACTTAAAGCTGAAATTTGCCAGGCAGATGCAATTCTTCTCTCAGCTACATTGCTTCGTGACCAGGACGGCATTAAAACACCTACAACATAAATAATGAGGAGATCACCTTAGAAAGGATGGGGGGGCATTGCTTCATGGTGGAAGCATGGAAGAAAGAAAAAGGTGTTACTGGGCATATTGTGGAGAGAGCTATCATACACTAAAGCACATTATTATTAATGTTGTAATAGACACAAATATTCCAGTGGTATAAGGTCTTCTGCATGCATTCATGTTAAATGTTGTAGCAAGCCCACATTAATAAAATTTTCAGAAAGACCAGGGAACGGAGAAGCAGGCTGGTGCTGAACAACTCCTTCCAAAATAAGCGGTAATTAAAAGACGAGGTATTAGAATTAAGTGTTATTCAAATAGACTGAAATTAAATGTTATTCAAATAAAACTGATTACATATATTACAACCATGAAAAGGGATTGTCAACTATTGAAATAAAAATATCATCAACAATGTATAAAACAAAAGCTTCATTAACTCTGTGAACAATGTTTGTATAGCACTAGTGAAATCCTAACAGACTACCAACCTAAAGTAGAGACATTTCAAAAGTTCGTATTTCAGGTCTTCAGATTCAAGTAATTTTCTAAGGACTTTATCTTCTAAAGTGTTCAGTGAATTGTCTCTGTAGTTTTTTTAAAAATGAAACTCCTTTGGTAACAGAAAAACACCTGACGTTTTCGAGGTTACATTTCTTATATCAAAGAGGAGAACCAGGGCAAGTCTGTCCCAGATATTACATGCTATTTCACCTCTCTCTGTTCTATAGATTGCAGTCCAATTAGAATATCATTTTCAGATGATTTAGTGATTACAAATAAACTATTTGATGCTTTTCTTCAAGTGTGCACAGCACTGTGGAAACTCCTGAAATGCCCCTGAAACAGCATGCTAAGCATTTGTTTAGGACGAACACTTCCTTCTTAAAAACTGAGACATTATTTTCTATTCAAGAAAGTGCATAGTGCTGTGAATGAGTCTTTGAGAAAACAGAAGTCATGGTCTGAAGCAGTACACTTTTAACCGCTGCTTTCTTCATACTGTGAAAATTTCTCTGTCATGGTTGCGTGTATCTTTTAATACAGCCTATAGAGCCTACAGTAATTGAAGTAACCATAAATGCTACTGACTTTCACCGCCTAATGGCACTGAAAAGCACACAGTTTTGGTACGGGCAACCATGCCTCCTTCTACTGAATAATGAAAATGCACCCAAAGCCGCCAAACCCAAGAAACTTAACCCTAGCAGGAAAGCAAGTATATTCACTTTTTTTTTTTTTTTTTTAAACTAGAAAAGACTTCACAATTTCTATTCCTTTCATATTCTCTATAATTGATGTTTTTGCTCTTTCCCTTTCTTATTCTCCCCACCTAAGAAATGTAAGCAACTGTTCTGATGCACAAGCAAGTGGAACAAATAAGATTCCCAAGACTTGTGACAGAGTCTTTAAAATGATTTTTTATCCTGCAAAATTTCATTTGTAACTTAGAGAGGAACCTCAGATCTTGAGCAGAATGAGACACCTTATCATGTCAGGGAACAAAAATATCCTCAGAGCTTACTGACGTTAAAACAAGCACTAGCTTTTTAAAATAATTTAACCAGTGTCTTTGATTTTGTTTTCTGCCGAGCACAAAATTAAAGAAATTGCTCTTATACCCTTAAACTACCTTTTGCAAGGACATGTAAGCTCTTTTTTCAAGATTATAATCACTTGAGAAGTGATAACCAATCCGCAGCATCCTTTGTCTCTCCTCTTTGTTCTCCGATAGAGAAAAGATACACTTTGTAATGAGGTTTTTTCCCTCCTACCAGCCCTTAGTGGTATCCAGGGAAAACAGTAAATTAAAGGTTGTTCCTGTGAATTACTGAGCACATCCAACCTAGCTGAGGCCAAAAAAAGAAAGATTTATGCTATGAAATCATGGTTCCTTGCAGCTTGTCTTTATTGTATATATTATATTGTCTGGCACAGTAAGATATGTCTCTCAAGCTTTCTCTCTCTGTTAGATGGCCTGTAAAGGTCAGAAAAGATAAATCCAAACATAATGGCATGGAGAAATGTCTCTATTGCTGAGTGACTACTAGCTGACTGTCATAGCATCAGTTTAATAATACAAAATAAAATTATTAAGACCATAAAGGCTACCTATTATGTTCAAACATGAAGCAAAGAAATTATCTTCAAATGAGATTGTTTACTATATGAGAGAAACTAGTTTCATTGTGGTTTGAGGTAAAGCCATCAACCTTTGTCTAATTCCTGCCTTTCAAAGCTAGAAGGAAAATGTCTGGCAGCAATGTAATTCCCGTAACAAAATCTGCTCTGTCAAACCAGGTGTTTAATTCTGACATGAATTGTATCATTGTGCTACATCACATGGTATAAACAGAAACATTAAACTACAAGATTACTTAGGTCTTAGTTTATAGTAATTATGGACTCACTCAAAATCCACTCTGATAAGGGCTAGATTTTGTGTTAAATACTTGTGTTAGGAATTGTATCACAAAGTCAACCCAAGTTATGGCACCTACTCTGCTTTTGCTTTATGTCCTCAGCTTCATTGAACTCAAGTTCCTAAAGAAAGAACAGCAGTATCACAGTGCACTGAGGATGTCGCAAGTGGAAAAAGAAAGCACTTCAGACACAAACGAAAAAATATTACACAGCTTTAATTTTTCCTTTTTTTTTTTTCAGAAACTGAGCAGTAGAGTGTTTTGGTTTGTGTTGGGGTATTTATGATGCCCATACAACAAGGAAAACGCCACTTGATGCCTCTTGTTTTATTAACAATTCATGCAATCTATCAGAGGTGGTCTACAGTGATCTAGCTACTTGCCTGGCATGACTGCCTGCAGAACGAGTGAAACTGACGGTCACCATTACAGAAGCACCTTTACAGGAGAAGGAAAAGCAAAACACTGGGAAAGCAATTTCCTGAAAATGCTGTACTGTCAGACACAAGCACACAGAACTGCAGACATCTGACAAGATTTACCTTGCTGCTCTATTGCATGTACAGATACTTGTGGCACTACCAAAGGGTTTTGAGAGACCAGTACCAGCTATTCAGGCTCTTTACTGTTGAAGGTAACAAGCCTGATTTTAAATGAGCAAACAGAGAAGAAGCCACAAAAATCTAGCCAACAGTTACTGTCCATACCTTAACTAACCACTGTTCACAGTTTGTGTTATGATTTCATTTGGTTTGGTTCGTGCTGGGTGGACTCCGGTGACATTGGCAACAGAGAACAGTGACAGAAAAAAGTTTTCCTATATCATTTGTAATTATATAGTAACTCTGACCAAATTATTTTCTTTAAATATGGCAGAGATACCACAGGGTCTTTCTGCTTCTAGATGTATGTTTGGGTTTATTTCAGCAGAAAAAAAGTTTCACAGAAATTAAGACTAGGAAAAACACTGGATTATACTTCTAGTCTGGACTCCCATATGGTGCACACATATCTACAGCATGCCCAAAAAACCTTTTCTGTATTTGATCCACCTGTAAAAATAAATCCAAAGTGTATTGCAAAATAACAGGAAAAACCAAGATTCCATTTATCCCCCAGGCCTCTGCCAGGGTAGACATGATTAGGTGACACAGGCTGGGAGAACCTCCGGAGGAAAACTATTTTTTTTTTTTTTTATAATTTTGGAGGAAAAAGGAAATCTTCGAGTCCCTGCAACTCATCAAGCAGCAAACTTCAGACTGTCCTCTACGGTGTGTTGGCAGCCTGCCCAGTTCAGTATCCTATTTCTGCAGGCAATAATTTCCAGTGCTTCATAATATCCAAATTTCCTAACGATGTAGCACTGGAGCAAACAGATGCCTGCCACTTCGAAAGCACATCAAAGGCTGCGATACAGAAGAAGCAATGAACAGACGTGTTTCCAAACTGTTTGCATTATTCTAGGCTGGCTGCCTGACTGGAAAGTGACTTTTCATCTTCTCACTTTCAGATGGCTACTAGCTGTAGAGTCCATTTGGCTGTCAGACAGTCACAGAGGCTGAAAACACCAACGGCAATCATGCCATTTTCTGCTGAATGAAAGTCTACCCTAGCATCATCCCAAAGCACAAACATCACCTGTACGATAGCAAGGTAGATTTCTGTACTGTACTGTGATTTAAATTGTCTGAAAAATCAATCCAGTAACCACCTGCCAGGTTTCAACAGATCATGCTGTTCCCTGTGGCAGAAAGTACACCTGGTCAGTGCTAGCAATAGAGGTTTGCCTGCTCAGTCCTGCACCCAGTCCCAGGCCCAAACTCCATTTATATGCCTACGTAGTTATATGAATTTCTAAAATTTTTGTTTACCAGATCAGGGACAGCTGGAGGACTACACCCTTATTGATAACTTGCAATTTCCCAGCTGCATCCAGAAAGGTAAGTGTGCTGAGATGACTCCCTCTGTAAGGACATAAACATAAGGAGTAAATATAGATATGTAATTGAAAGTTCTGTGGCTGTATCTTCCACCTGAAGCTAAAAGCTTAATCTTTCCTATCTCACATTTATATATGTTACCATTTTCAAGGCACAATATAATATGTATCTTCAAGTAAAATATTTTCTTAGCAAGGGTTGAGGTCTCTGGACTCCACTTAATATCTGAAATATTTATTAAGAGACTCTGATGTACAGAGGAGATTATAAAGCTCTACTGCCATATTGAGAGAAATCCTATATTGGATACATTTGTGTATAAAGATGTTAGTAACGGTTCCTTCAGAAATGGGTGATAAGAAAAAAATAAAACAAAGCAATTCTGACAGTGCCTTTTGGGGAAATTTAATACCAAAGCTTTTGTGACGATATAAGGCACAAAGTTGAAAGGCTAATGAGTGTAATCACCTAAGAAGATATAAAAACTTACTATTTCATGGAAAGGCACTACTTCTTACAGTGCTATTGCTAAAACAAAATTGAACTTTAAAGGAAAAACACTATTGACTTGAGTACAGATTTGTTGACAGCCATTCAGAAAGCTCAGATAGTATACAGCTTTCTAAAATTATTTCACAGAACCACAGAATCAC